>CAUYRT010020820.1:0-30988 GCA_963574885.1 Lepilemur ruficaudatus
AAAAAAAAAAAAAAAAAAAAAAAAGAAATCAATTCATACAACATGATCAACAAAACTCCAACTAAAATTTTCAATTCAAACTTATATTTTCTAAATCCAGTCTATAGTAATTCAACAGTACTTAATTCCTATTACTACAAATACAAACTTACTCCTTCAGCAACAGAGAAATAGTCAACCTGTACCAAAAACAGGCACGCTTTTTACAGGTCAAAGCAATAAAGAAAAATGGAACACCCAAAAAAGTTTCTCTCAAAGCCAATCTCTGAAGCTCAAAAAAGAAAACAAAAAATACTTCCAAGTAAAAAACAGTAAGTAAGAAATTCACCACCAGTGATATACTCACTTTCTGTTTATGCTGCTGCAAGAGGTTGTCAAGATTGTGTCGCCTTTTGTAGTTAAAATAGAAGTTTTTACACTGAGCTTCACTTTTAGTTCCCACCATTTTGGCAATTGCTGCCCAGTTACGACCATGTTCTACAAGACCTATATTTTAAAAAAGATAAAACGTTAATTAAACAGTCAATCAAGCAAGCAAGAGAAATAATAAATCAACTTTATCACTGCATTATAATCACTAACACTAAAACTGTGCTTTCAATTACTTATTGGATATACTTCAATACTTACTGAAATACTCATTGACACAAAACTCATTTATAGCTCTGAATTCTTCTCCCCAAATTTAAAACATGCTCATTAATGGAAGTGCTAAATCTTACCCTTGCTATGTATCTCCAACAGGGCTAGAACACTGTTGGACACATACTAATAGCTCAAATGCTTGCAAACAGATTAAAGTAATCAAATATACATAATAAAGACAAACTAAAGATATGTATGACACCACTTATAATCAATATTTGTCCTCAGTCAATTCGCAATCAAGCAACTTCCTCAAAAAAAAAATTAACCAGTTAAAAAGAATTCTGTTGTTACACAATGAAACCTATGCAATTTAATACTTCTCTAATCAAATGATACATATATACACACACACACAAACACATGTGTAAAGAAATATGGGTATATTAAAGTATATATATGTATATACAGAGATCTGTATGCAAAGATATACATTAGACACAGATATACCAAAGCAGAAATTTTCAGTACAAATTTAATGATTTATACTAAAACATCAGTTTTTTGAGGTTCATACAAGTAGCTCCCTTAATAATAAAAATTGGAAAATTACTTTCAAATCCCACCTGATATATGCATAAGAGATGAAAAGAGTGGTGACTAAACAGTTGTATGTAGGTATATCTGCCTGAAAAAGACCACTTTCTATACCTATTTACTTAACCATGACATTTTGATTATCAGAAGAGAATAAATGTAAATCTTTTTGAAAGATATACAAATTTAGCATTTACAAATCATGGCCAATAAACTTCAAATAAAAATATTTTGAAGACAGAATGCTTTGAACTGCTTTATTTTTAATAAAGTCGTCTTACGTATGGTTCTAATATGTATCACTCATTATCTGCTAAATGAAAAAAAAGCCTGGAAATTAAAGCAATTGCAAGAGCAAAAAAAAAAAATCTGAAATGAGTCACCAAAAGATCAAGCTATTTACAATAATTTCTCTTTAGAACTACAAGGTAAAAATTAAACCCTCAAAAGAGTTAGCTAATTTTCCTCAAAATTAATAATTACTTATCCTACTAGAAATTTTAATTCAATTTCAAGCTATACCATATGAATAAGCAAAGAGAGAAAAATACAAGGTTCATAAAGTTCCAGAGTTAAGATGAAGTCTACACAGCTATGAAAGTGGTAGAGATAGAATTCAAACTTTTGTCTGCTTGGTTACAAAGTTCATGCTCTTTCCTCCGAATCACACTGTAATTTCTTAGTGGTTTATAATCAAATGATTTGCCAAATGCAAACTGAGAAAGTATTTACCATTTTATTAAATGCAACTTTAAATAACAGAAATAGACTTTCTATTAAAGTTCATTCCAAAATAATTTCAATTGCATATAATCCTAACTATTCTTAAAAAGTGAAAATAGCCCACTTGCTCTAATAAAAAGACATTCAAAATAAAATTGTAGAGAGAATCTTAAATACCTCAAACTTGGGTGTCTTAAACAAGGCACATTGGGGGTACTTTATTGGGAACTACACTATCAAAAAGAACTCTTAAAGTTACTTCTGTTTATCTTTTGGAAGAATTTTCTTTCTTTTTTTGTCAGTTTAAAAAAATTAGATTCATCTCATTCATGACTAATAACCCTAAAAAACAAAAACCTGAAAACCTGAACTAGTATAATTTACCTTTTTTGGCAACTTCCATTTCTTCTTCTGTCCATCGAGAGGTCTCCACAGGCTCTGTGGAAACTGAAATAAAAAGAGAACCCAATCAGGCAGAGAAAAAGTGAAATCCTTTACTCAGACCAATCATATAATCTATAGCCTATCTATATATGATATAAGAGCCTGTTTAAAGCACTTGGTGAAAGAAACTATGGAAACAGGATGGTATCGGCCTCTCTCCCACCAAACTAGAAGAAACAATTCAAGACTTCTCACTGTTATGATCTTTCTCAATGTTCTTAAAAGTTTCATCCGTGTCTACATTTTTGAACATCTTTACTTTATTTTTGAAGAAGTCCCATCTCACCTGATGCCTTCTCACTTAGATTTCTGCCCCTCTACCCCTCCTATCCTGCAGTGTCAAAGGAAGAAACACCCTCTTCTTTCCTGCCCAAGCAAGATTCTCTCTCCTCTTCTCTGAACCCCCACCTCACCCTAATTCCTGGAAACACTTTTGTTCATTACTGAATGTCTGACATCCAGTAGGCACAGATGATCGTGAACTGAACATTTTCTCTTTTACTTTAGAAAGAAAACTGAGAATATCAGGCCTGACATGAGCTCCTGCTACATTCCTTCTCTCAATTAATAGTACCATCATCCACCCAGTCACTCAAATCACTAACAGGCTCCTCAGACTAATTTCTGAATCCTCCCTCCCATTTACCACTCACATCCAATGACGTGTGCCAACTCTAATCTCCTGAATCCATCCCCTCCTTGCCTGGGCCACTGCATACATAAAAAAGTCTTTCTAACTGGTCTCTCTGCCTCCAGTCCTTACCCTTTCTAACCTGACCTCCAGAATTGCCACCAGAGCTGTCTAAGACACAAATCTAATCATAGTACTCTTCTATTTAAAAATCCTCTGCAAGCTCCCTACTTTGTAATCAAAGCAAGACAGAATTCAAACAAGGTCCATCATGATCTGCCCCCAGTCTATCTTTCATCCTCCTGTCTAGTTAGTTCTCCCACATCATTCTTGTCATTCCCTGAACTTGCATTTTCTTTCATACTTCATGTGCTGATAAAATTGGTACCATTGAGCCATGGATGGTGGTACTCATCTTTAACATAATCCTTTTATAAACTAATGAGACAATACAGAGAGAGAGGGGGGAGATAGAGAGAGAGGAGAAAGAGGGGAGAGAAGGACTGATATGCTTGGACTCTTAGATCCTGTATCCCCTTGCCTCAGAATTTATCCTTATGAAACATAATTTAACAGAAAGAAAATGCTATGCGAATAAAGGCATTTTTCATTATAGTGCTATCTATATTGGAGTAAGGGGACAGCCAATCGTTTAGCAACAGGGGAATAGCTAAATAAATCATGCCTCAGCATTACACAGCCATTAAAAAAATGGAGATTACTCAGAAATTGGAAAATATTTATGATATATGCCAAGTTAAAACATCAAAAAATAAAGTAACATGCACACTAGGATTACAACTAAGTAAAAAAGAAAAACAGCTATATTAAGGTAGCATGGCTGATATTCTTTTTCAAAAGACTTTAGTATTAAAGTTTAAAGATCACACTTGAGAAGTATTTCTAGGTTGCCAATATTAGAGGTCCATCTTGCCCTGAAAGCAAAATCCCAAACAAAATTAGGGCCTATTCACACCAATCTCTTCCACTCACTGGGTTCTGGTGGCGGTGGCAGAGGTGGTGGGGGCTCTTCAGTGGCCGCCGCAGCTGCAGCACTGGCAGCAGCAGCTTCATTTGTCATGGACCTGGTGATGCGGCCCTTACGGCGGCCCTGACTGTTGGCAGTCTTTCGCCCCCTCGGTGTGGCCTGCTCTCTCTCCTCAGTTTCTTCAGCTGTACCTTCCATCTTGTCTTTTTCCTTGGTATTTTCTCTAGACACAAAAGCAAATGAAAACTTGTGTGATTTAAAAGTACATACACATCAAAAATTTTAGTTTTGAAGATTGTTTAAACAGAAATTGAATAAAACTACCCAATCTCTCAGGTACTTAAAAAAAAATTACAAAAAATTCTGCCATGCTATAATTTTAAGGAGCTCTGACTGGCTCAAATGAAGACATTTTTCAAGGCCTGTTTTACATATTAATGGACTTAAAACTTAAACACGTTTCAAATCAACTGATTTAGAAACTAGAATATTCCATGAAGAAATAACAAATGGCAGCAGAAAACCCCTTACATCTACGATCCAGAGGCTACTAGTAAGCTACACCAAAAGGCAGGAGACCTTTTGCCTTTGCTCTAAGTTGTCTCATCTGTAAAATGAAGAGCTAAAACAAATGATCTTCATGATAGATGTCTTTTCTACAGTAATAATCCATAATATTACATTACTAAACCAGGCTCAATATTTTAAACCACATCCAATACTAATTATATGCAAACAGAGCAGTATAGCTTAGTGGTCAGGAGGACAGGCTCTGGAGCCAAGCTGCCTGGGTTCGTACCAGAGCTCTGTGATTTACTGGCCATGTGATAACCTTGGACAAGCTGCCTGACCTCCATGGGCTTCAGTTTCCTCATCTGTGAAATGAGGATAATAATAGTTTATTTCATAGGACCGTTGCCAGGACTTAAGGAGTTAATTTATATAAAGTGCCCAGAAAATGCCTGGAACACAGTAAGCATGATGTGTTTGCTGTTATTAAGGCTAAACCTCTTTCAGCCTATGAAGTGCTTACAATAGTCTCAGGCACTTAAATAAAATTTAATAAATGGTAGTTAACTATTAATAACAACAGTACTACAAGTAATACTGGAAGACCATTTCTCTGAACTAGTCGCCTCCTATGGTTGTTATATTTAAGAATAAAGTACTTAATTTACACCTACATTTTTACAAATGAAGAATAGATGGCAACACTCAAAGACTCAATTATTCTTGCATAATGGAAGACGCTGATTTTTTTCAAATTTTATCTAAGTAAAGACCTGTTGCAGTTTACCAAGTTATAGATTTTTCCCCCCAAAATTAAAAAAAAAGTTGAGAATAATTCTTTCCCCCTCATCCTAAATTGAAGTTACCACATAGCTCTTTTCTCTTCACTTCATAATTCCCTGTCAATCTGGCTTCTATCCTATAATCTCCTTTAAAGATGTTTTGTCAAAAATCACCAATAACTTACAAATTGCAAAATCAAACAACCTCTTCTCACATTAGTCTTTCTGCTGCAACTGATACTTTGGACAAATCTCGCTTTCATATCCTTTTCAATCTAGCTTTTGAACTATCCCTGGCTGCTATTCTGGCTCTCCTTTTGGGGACTGCCTTTCTCCTCTCATTCCTTCATACAGGGATTTCTCAAGGCTCTAGCCTGGGGCCTTAGAGCTCTGTGAGGTTACCTATTCCCACCAATTCTACTGGGATGACTCCCCATCTCTATCTTTGGACTCATCCCTTAACTGCTACGATTTGCACTTGTCTTCCCAACTACCTGCTGGAATAGCCACCTGGATTTCCCATCAACACAGACTGAACATATTCAAAATCATGTTCATCCTCACCACTCTGCTTTTTGCTCTGCCTCATTCTCTAAATGTTTGTTGTTAACAGTATTAACATGTTCATAACCACTTGGGTTTACAGATTTGACATCATCTTTAGCTCTCTCCCTTTTCCTTTCCTTCCTATGTGGGATCTCATGCCAAGTTTTGATTACCACATCCACTAATTCTACCACCACTTTACTTATTCAGTACCTTAGTACCCCAATCCTGGTTTTTTATAACAGCCTCTTGACTCTCCTATCTCTAATCTATTCATGCCACACTGCTAATGGATCAACACTCTAGCAGGACAGCGGTCCCCAACCTTTTTGGCACCAAGGACCGGCCGGTTTCATGGAAGACAATTTTTCCACAGATGGGCAGGGGGGAAGGCAGAGCTCAGGTGGAGATGCTGGCGATGGGAAGCGGCTGTAAATACAGATGAAGCTTCCCTGGCCTCCTGCTGGGTGGTGGGGTTCTTAAGTTTCATGCAAGACACAAAACCCCACAGATGGGGCAGGCGATAGGAGGGAAGGTGGAACTTAGATGATGATGCGCGGCCTGGCTCCTAACAGACCACGGACCAGCACTGGGCCACATCCCAGTGGATGGGACCACAGACTTCAGCAATAAACCACTCCTTCCATTCTAATCCCTTCCCAACTATTCCCAGACAGACCCACAATACAGTCTCCTGAATGAAGCCTAATATTTTAGTTTTCATTAAGGTTCTATATACTCTAAGCCCAATCCACCTTCTACTTTTCTTCACACCATGTTCCAATCTAATGAAATCATTATCTGCTATTTCTCAAAGCAGTACAGCTATGCATGCTATTCCCTCTACTCTACCCATATTAACCACTAATTCTGCATAAAGTCCTCCAAATTAACCAGAAAGAAGTAACCTCAACCTGTTCTCAATTTCCCAACAAACTTCATTGGCTCTGTTCATTTCTTCCTTCCAGGCTTTTTTCATTTTTTTTAATAGTACTTATACCTTGCCTAATTTTCTTCTACTAGATCATAAACTACCTGTGAATACTCATATTGGATATAATTTGCATCCTCCCTAAGACCTAGCCCATACAAGTAATAAATGAATGCTTGTTAAATAACTTAGAAATTTTAAGAAAAAAGAAAAATCAAGATATGGCAGTTCCATCTGAATAGAACCACTGGCTATGTGGTACAATATATGTCTAAGCTAAAGTAAAAAATATTTTAATTCTTTTATAAGTATCTTCCTAAAGTACAAAATTAAAATGGCATAAGTATCTGACTTTTTTATTAATAAAACCATGTCAAGTAACTTAGGCTGCTTTAGCTGCTACAAAACTAGGTAAACCTTAAATATTCCCAAGAGGACTACAGAAATATTAATAACACAATAAAAACTAAAAAGGAACAAACTACTGATACACGCAACAACCTGGATGAATCTCGAAGGCATTTATGCTAAACAAAAGAAGCCACACAAAAGATTACATACTGTATGATCCCATTTATATGTAATTCTAGAAAAGGCAAAACAGATTAGTGGCTCCCAGAGGCTGGGAATGGGGGCTGGGAGTGTGTTGGGGGGAGAAACTGACTACATAGGTGCCTACGGTAACTTTTCGGGGTGATGGAAACCTTTTCAATCACAATTGTGGTAACTGTTACACGAGTGTATACACTCGTCAAAATGCATCTATGTATTCACTTAAAATTGATGTATTTCATTTTATGTAAATTATAAAGTTAATCCTTGGGGGGAAAACAACCAAACCAAGTGCTGATCCCTCCTCCACCCCACCTCACCCGTACACAAAAGCATCATCAGTAACTAACTGTGAGACAGAATCATAGGTTAATTTTCATTATATTTGGCTTTCTTTTCCTAATTTTCTATAATGTACAATAATTATTTTTATAACCAGGAAAACAGCAACAACAAACCAAGAACTCTATTTTATATGATAAAAGTCAATAAAGCTGGAATATAAGATACAGAAATGAAAACTCTTCCTTTCTTAGCATTTTTATACTATCTAATATACACTATCTGAGACTCAAAAAAGATCCAAGGAACCTTCCAAATCAAATATTAAATTATACTTATTATATAGCTTGGTGGCAAGTATATATTATTGTAACCTATCCCTTCTGAAAAGTAATAAAATCTCTCAACTGGAAAATAAATTTATTAAGCCAAAAGTGATATTTACTAGAATATTTCATTCCTTAATCATGCTAACTTAATCATGTCACTATTAGATGGTCAAAGCATACTACCCACTGATTCTCTTACCTATAATTTCAATAGATTCTGTTTCGTTATTTAAAAATAACATTTAACTTATTATTTAACTCACTTAGAGTCCTCCTTTTCATCTTTTTCTTCTTCATCTTTCTTTTCCTCTTCTTTTTTTTCTGTTTTTTCTGCTTTATCCTCTTCTTTTTCTTCTACTTTTTCTTCTTGTGAGGGTCGGGCAATTTGCTGCTAGAATAGACCATCATTTGTAAAACTCAAAGGTAACAGAAATAGCTCCTCCAGTTGTGAAGATAAATTATAATGCCCATTTAAAACTTTTTAAATTAGAGGCTGGGCGTGGTGGCTCATGCCTGTAATCCTAGCACTCTGGGAGGCCAAGGCGGGCAGATCACTCAAGGTCAGGAGTTCAAAACCAGCCTGAGCAAGAGCTAGACCTTGTCTCTACTATAAATAGAAAGAAATTAATTGGCCAACTAAAAATACATAGAAAAAATTAGCCGGGCATGGTGGCGCATGGCTGTAGTCCCAGGCACTTGGGAGGCTCAATCAGAAGGATTGATTGAGCCCAGGAGTTTGAGGTTGCTGTGAGCTAGGCTGATGCCACGGCACTCACTCTAGCCCGGGCAAGACAGTGAGACTTTGTCTCAAAAAAAAAAAAAAAAATTTAAATTAGTTATTAATTATTTACAATATAATTGGTGATCATGTAGTAAAAATCATTCTAGCACTTTTTAAAGCATTCTTTATGTATTGCTTAAAGGGTCATACATACACACACCAAAAAATTCTTGTAGCATTTGGACCCCTCAGAGAGGTTAAAATGTTAAGATCTCACTTAGAAATCTGAAGTTGGTTCCTTCTTTTTGCAACTCCCATATCTAATCTGTCACTCAAGCATTCCAATTCTACCTTAAAATTTGATAACACATAAAAAATTTATCAAACTACCTCCCTAGTATAAGATAAATATGTTCCCAGTTTTTTCATCATTATGGATACTGCTGTAAGTAACATCTTATGTGTTTACACTTTGGGGTGAATTTCCATTTAACAGAATAGTAGACAGCTATGGTCATTACTAAGACTGAAGTAATCTGGGAAAATACCAAATAGTGAAAAGAAGAAAAATGTTCAAATATTTCTATTCTATTCACTCAGATTATGGACTCCTTTATCTTTGATGTCTCCTTTGCTAAAACTGCAACTCTAAAAGAAAAAAGTGAAATTACATTTCTGTTGAGGACAATTATAGCAGGACAGCTCTGGGAGTTGCATCTTATTGTTAGTTATTGTTGTTAATCTCTTACTGTGCCTAATCGATAAATTAAACTTCATCATATATAATGTATGGAGAGGAAAAATCATAGTAAATATAGTGTTTGGAACTATCTGTGGTTTCAAGCATCCACTAGGAATCTTGGAAGACATGCCTCCCTTGGATAAGGGGAGACTACTGTATTTTTATGTAATTCAGAAATCAAGGCTATATAACCTAATTAGGACTGAACTCCAACACATCTCTACAGAAGGGAGGTACTGGCCTGTGCACATCTGCCTCCAGTCCCCATCCTTCCCACATTTTTCTTTGCTGCTCTGGACTCCTAAGCAAGCCTAGCACTAAATCTAAACACGCTCAGCACTTTCATGCCTTTCTACCCTTCCTTGCCTGCGGAAGTCCCACATATCCTCTGGGATTTAGTTCAAAATGCTACATCTCCTGTGAAGCCTTTCTTGATTTCCACAGAGGAACTCAGGGCTTCATCTCCTTCCCTCTCTGCCACAAGGTCCACACCTGCTTGTAGCACTGTCACTAGGTGGCCAAGTATCTGGTTATCAGCATCTGTCTGGCTCACTGTGTTATCATCTCATCATGGATAAGAACCCAATCTTACTCATCTAAGCATCCCTAGCTCCTAGGGGAGCTTCTGGACCATGGTATGTGTCTGCATGTGTTGGACACAACAAAAATCAAATTCCTTTATTCTGGTTATTTGAAAAGTTTTTAACTCTCCCATCCCCTTCTTTCACTCTGATCCAGTATAGTATCAATGTTGCCTCATAATAACTCTTCCTGTCTTATCTGTTTGTTTCACCAGATAACATGAAAATAATTCATTTATTTTAGGTAAAATTTTCCTTAATTCATAATAGCTTCCCAAAGTCTTTTACCTACTCACCAAAACTGAAACCTGGCTTATTCCTTAAGATAACAAAGGCCTTACTGGCCTCCCCTAAAATGAAGTTCCACATTTCGCCTCCTTCTAATCCATGAGGGAAGGAAGAAGAATCTGTATTCTTCTTGGTCCCAACAGCCACTTACACAACATTGCTGGACGGTGATATTTTAAAAATATTTCCTTTTCCACATTTCATGAAATCTCCCTGTGACTTTCTCTCTTTAGGTGTCACGGATTGACTTCTCAAATACCACTTAGAACATGTAATTTTATCACATGGCTCATTACACTTTGACATTACTCTTCAGATTTCAAAATGCACATCAATGGCTTTTGTAACACTCTCCTGTCAATCAACATAATATCCCATAACTGAAATACTTTTGGGTCATGCTTATTAAACTCCCCATGGGAGAAACCACAATCACCTCATCATCTATGGGCTGCTTCACCTCCCAGATCCTGAAATCAGAAAGTCTTCTCTCCAAGTACAACCACCCATTCCCCATCCACCCTACACTTCCTGGGGCTGATCCTGCTTTGTCCTCATCCTGACCTTCGAGCCCTTACTCTGTCAAATTTCCACAGTCCATCAAGAAGAACTGTAGCTACTATCCTGCTTGCTGAATCATTATAATACCATGATTCCCACACTTGCTTTACCTGACTTTCCCAATTTTTCACCCTGGCTAACCACCAGATTCCTGTTTTTCTGGGCATTTATAAGAGAAAAACTGAGGAATCAGGGAGATTTTCAAATTTATACTTTTGAACCATGAAGTAGCTCTGTTTTATGGGAATGCTTTATTCAGCTCTGACTCCTCAGCACACTATTGTGGTCATAAGATCTGTTTCAAATGCTAATAACCTCACCCTGCCACAAACGTAGCATCTATTTATCACTCTGAACCACTGAGATGGCATACCAATGACAAAGCCTGCCTTTTGCCTAGCAAGTGAGCTATGTAACCCAGAAAATGTTTATAGCCTGAAGATATGACAGGGACATGTCAACTCAGCAAAAGGCAAGGAAAGAGGTTTACTGTTCCCTTAGACTCGGATAATACATATAATCTTGTTTTCCTAATACTTTTTTAATGTCAACCAGGGCTTCAGAAAAAGTAAGCAAACCCACATATTCCCTGCTGCCTAAAATCCAGCCAGTAGCTAAATTCACTCCTCTATCCTAGTTCTAGGGACTAAGAAGCAACTACAGCCCCTACTTAAACCAGTCAATGTGAAGAACAGGGCAGCTCTTAGCTCTGCACACAGTGTGGAAATCAGCCAAAGAAACAGACAGAATCACTGGATTAGAGTCTGAGTAAGTGTGGGGCACCTCTCTAGCAGGACCTGTCACCATGCCATATACTGACTAGGCAGCGGTGAATGGAGAAGGGCAGCCAACAGCAACTGGGGACCTTATCTTTGGGCGGTGTGCAGAAAGACCTATCATAACAACTGCCACTGACACTACAGAGTAAGGAATTTACCTGTGGTTTCAACACAAGGTGGCTGGAACTACTTTTGCTTCAGGCAAATCTATAAAGAGAAGTGCCGATCATGTGGTCTAGGATGAAGGTTACAAGTTACATCCCTCAACCTTTTCAGCAAGCTGGCTGGAGCAGAAGAGATACATACATACCCTTCTAAAAGTCCCCTAAGCAGACACAAGGATTCCCAATGGCTCCTTGTCCAGGTTTCCCCCTTTCTTTAAACACAACACTTGATGGTCAATAAAACAAGTTTAACTGCCAGGCACCGTGGCTCATGGTAGTAATACTCAGCAACTTGGGAAGTGGGAGGATCACTTGAGCCTAGGAATTTTGAGACCAGCCTGGGCAATATAGCAAGACTGTCACTAAAAAAATAAATAAATAAATAAATAAAAATGAAAAAATGAAAAAAATTAGCCAGGCATGGGTAGCACACACCTGTAGTCCCAGATATTCTGGGGGCTAAGGCAGGAGGATCACTTGAGCCAGTAAGTTTCAGGCTGCAGTAAGCTATGATTGTGCCACTATATTCCAGCCTGGGCAACAGAACGAGACTCCAATTCTTTTCACACATACACGAAAGCTTAATTCTGTTTAGGAGGTTCTCATAACATGCAACATTTCTGTCATACAACAAGCTATTCACCATGAATGCAAAGGCACTTATAAACCAAAATGAAAATTCAAATGAAAAAAGTGAAAGGCAAGTGTATTTCAACTTGATAAAGAACAGAATTCAGTTTCAGCTGGGTCCTCTTATAGTAAGATCAAATAACAGTTTATGCTGAGATTTATTACTACTATATCTAACTGAACACCTAACACATATATTTACATATTCTGTTTATGTTTGTTAAAATACTCTAGTTTTTAGAAAACAGAGAAATAGACAAATTCCCATGGAGCAGACAATAAGTTGCCATGAAACTAAATGAATTAATTTAAGAACAAGAAGCAATAAATAAAAATGTGCAAGAGGCAGAAAGAATGAAATATTGCTCACCGCTGTGCAATATTTTCTTTAAAAATATATTAGAGGAAATAAAGAGAAAATATCTTAAGCTTATCTTATCAAAATATATGAATAACTAATGCCTTTAAAACAACTGAATTTCAGAGTAACTTTCTGAAGACTAAAAGCTGTCTATCACCAAAAATCCCACCATGATGATGGCAACAAAGGTAACAGCAGCTACCATTTGTTGGGCACTCCATATGTGCCTGACACCACACTCTAGGAACTTACATACATACCCACAATAAATCACAAGGTATGCATTACTGTCCCCATTCTTGTAAATGTGAAACCAAGGCTCACCAAGTGAAAGGATTCACCTAGAGTTACATAGGTAAAAAAGGCGCATAGCATTTTTGAGTCTAAGGCTCTTTCTATTATAGCAGATTTAAAAAATATTCTAAAACATTCTATCTAGAGACTAGCTAACAGTTTAGTCAGTAATTCTCCTGACTTCAAAATTATTATTAATATATTTACATAAGCATATGCTTCTGAATACATTTAGGGAATAAAAATACACTGGCATAAACAGGAAAATATCAGTATAACAAAAGAGCACAGATTCCTGTGAAAAGTAATCAAGTATTTGGAAATGAAGGGTATGTTTTCTAACAATGACTTGCTTTACTGTAGGTCACTAGCAAGTACCACAGTAATTCCAACCACACAGTGACAGACTTGCTAGATGGGAGTTTATGCTGGAAAATGCAGCATTTCCTAAAGGCAGAAATTCTTACTTCTAACAAAAACAATATACATAGAATCAAATTACTACTTGGCATGTTATTTATAATTCTAGAAGATCTCAAATAATAAGACTTAAGAGTGGTTTTTGGCTTCCAATCTCTAATATGTATTCACTGCTTCAACTAGAATATAGAGAGAACCATACTCACTCTTCATGGAATTCTAACAATGGTCTGGGGCAGTATATAACAATTTTGAGAGACAAGTTAAAATTTCTGCCAATAATCTTTGAACACAATTTTCACAAAAATATAAATATCTGTCTCATTTTCCTATGATTCTAAGACCAAAACTCATTTTCAAAGCAAATAACACACAAAGTTCCCCATGGCAACATCAGATTAAAAAAAAAATATATCAAACTTCACAAACTTGGAATCTATCAATATCATACTAACTCTGCTGAATAAAAATTACTTCCTATGGGTAGGAGGTTGGGAGTAGAGGGTAGGGAGAGCAATCAAATAAAAACTTCAAGGATCAAGCCTAAACTTCAAAAGAACTCTACAGAATCTTGAAATAAATTTGCTACAATCACTGTGGGATTATCTCAGGTAATTCCTCCTGATTGGAGCTTGACTGGATAATAGAGCAGTAAGGTGATTTCAAATTAGTTGGATCTCTATACCCACCAGGGTAAAATCAAGAGGGTCAACCACAGATTTTAAAATTCTTAACTTTGTAACTAATTATGTTTTTTTAAAAAGAAGTCTTTCTTAACTTTTTTCTATACAGCAAAATTTCTATCTCTAACCCAGATCTTTTTTCCTACACTCCAGACTCATCAGACTAACTACCCACTTTTTGGGGATGTCTCATTTGGATCTCTACTTGGACAACTAATAGGCATTTGAAACTTGGCCATGTTCAGATTTCCCCTTAAAACCTGCACCTTTCTTCTGGAAAGAGGCATCAAAAAACCCCCCCAAAAACAAAACAAAACAAAAAACACAACAGGAAAAAAAAACCCTGCTCCTCCTTCAGTCATGCCTATCATGGCAAATGGCAACTCCACAGGCCAAAACTCAGTGTGGTTAACACTGAGTTTTGGCCTGTGGAGTTGCCATTTGCCGTTGATTATTCTCTTTCTCTCATTCCCAGAATAAATCCATCAGCAAAACCTGTTGGCTTTCCCTTCAAAAATATTCCCAGAAACTGACCAGTTCTCCCTACCTCTCCACTACAGCTTAGTCCAAGTCACTGGGATTATTAAAATAACCTTGTAACTGGTCTCCCTGCTTCTTCCCTTCCCTCCTTACAATCTATTCTCAACAGAGCAGCCAGAGTAATCACATCACAATTGAAATCTGGTATCACTCTTCTGCTCAAAAGCCCAATGGCTTCTCCTTTCACCTAGTATCAGTACTAATAGCTTCCAGTTTTATGTAAGAGAGCTTTTAAGTAAGAGAGTTTTATGTAAGGTGTGTTAAACTAACACACCTGATTTCTCAAAAACTGCCCATCTATTTTGACACAAATAAATGGAGCAAGAAGGTGGTTTAAATCCATCATTTAACTTCCTTCTCTCTCTAATTCCCAGTGATACAACCAGAGAAACATAAAACTAGAGGAAAAATATTCAAGGTAATAACTTGAAAGCTAATGAGGGCTGGGCACAGTGGCTCATGCCTGTTACCCAAGCACTTTGGAAGGCTAAGGTGGGAGGATCGCTTTAGGCTAGCTAAGAGTTCAAGACCAGCCTGAGCAACATAGTGAGACCCTGTCTCTACAAAAAATTTGTTAAAAAAATTCTGGGTATGGTGGCACACACCTGTATCCTAACTACTCCGGAATCTGAGGTGGGAGGATCACTGGAGTTTGGGAGTCTGAGGTAGCTGTGAGCTATGATCGTGCCACTGCACTCCAGCTTGAGTGATCAAATCAAAACTAAGCCTACCTGGGGGCAAGTATCCCAACAGTCAGGTCAAGATGAGGGTGCATGTGGCAAATCTCAGTTCTGCAAATGCATTCTGGGGCAGTTATAGGATGCTAGCACACTGAAATGAAGAATAAGAATATGCAAAAAAAAAAACAAAAAAAACCACCGACACAGCTGGAATTTAATCAGGAGAAGTGTGCCCCAGAGAAGAGTGAAACAGTATCCAAGACAAGATTAGGACAGAAAACAAATGTTTCAGAATAACAGACACTCCCTGCCACACAGAACTTCCTGCTAGAGGTCTCTCCTCTATCATCACAGGTAACAGACTGCTAATCTGGCAAAGATAAGGTATGTTGTATGATAAATATCACCTTATCCCTTTATATTTTATAGGACTAAAAATTTTAAATGGTAATGTAACAATTTCTAAAAATAAAACTCAATTTATAAATACTATTTTGTAATTAGGAATAATGCTACTGTTAAAAATTTGTAGTTGACACTTGTTTAAAATATAGATCTCTAACTAAGAGGTTATACAGGACCTTGATTCCACTTTCTTCAGAGGAAGCAAGAAGAGCCCTGGCAATACTCTGGTCAAACACTCATGCCAACTTTGATTTGCTCCTCTTCAGTTAGTCCAACTTCATGGAGCTCTACAATCATCCATCTCTTTGTTTTTACCGTATTATTCCCATCAGTGTACAAACATGCCCTTTCTCCTCCTTCCTGATCCTCATTAGCCCTACCAACCCATTTCTCTATTCCCCTTTACAAGCAAATTTTATAAACAAGGTTTTATAAGCAAGCTCTTCTTGCTTCCCCTGAAGGAAGTGGAATCAAGGTCCTGTATATCCTCTTAGTTAGAGATCTACGTTTTAAACAAGTGTCAACTACAAATTTTTAACAGTAGCTTTATAACTAATTACAAAATAGTACAAGCAAATTTTATAAACAAGGTTGCACTCATTTTGCCACATCCTCACCTTCTGTGTCCTCTTCAACTCAGAGTAACTGTTCCAGCCCCTCACCAACCCACTGAAAATGCATGTCTAGAGTACCTCGGCTTACTTAACCTCTGGCAGCATTTTGCACAGCTGACTCATGAAACACTCCCTATACTTTTTTTGACCAGTGATTATACTGTTTCTAAAGTACATGTAATCACATCTTGTGAAGTGAAGTGTTCTTCAGGAAACAATGAGCCAGAAAATATAAAAAGGTTATGGCTATGAATAATGAGAGAATTGGGTCAAATAACCTATATCTGGTGACCAGGGGCTACCAAACAAAGAAAGGGACTAAGACCCTGTCACAATGCAAGGGTGGCTGTGTGGGGAAACTAGGAGAGATCAGGAATGCTAATAAACAGCTGCAGCTACCAGGGCACATGCATGCAAGTCCATATTGCAATAGCTACCTAGGTATGGAAAACAAAGGGCAAAGGCATTACAGCACAACAGCTTCACTGGCAATGCATACATGAGCTGTGTCAGCTGCTGGTCAGTTAATTTGGGGGAAACTATTTGAAAGTACTGAACTGCAACTGTGAAAACGACCTTTATTCAACATTTTATACTTGTGAAAAACTACCTGTAAGAAAAGCACTTTTCAAGAGTTAAGCTATCTATTAGAAGATAAGGAGATTTCCCAAGAAGAAAAAAATTAAAAAAAAAAAAAAAAGTTAAGCTATCTAAACTCCACAACTGAAGTTAGTCTGAAACAAAATCAGGTGCAAGTATTTTTTGTAAAGAACCCTCTACTCTACTTACCTTGCTATATTTCTCTCCCTTTCTCTACCTGTTCCCTCCTCAGACAAAAGGACTGACTAAAGATTGTACATTAAGTATAGTATTAAGGGCCTCAAATCTAATGAAATGCTTACTATTGACACTGAAATGCACTATTCAGATAACTGGATAACTTTTCTAATTAACTTTATCACACTAGAAACCTGAACTATATTCAAAATAGAAGACAAAATACATTAAATATACATTAACATCAAAATAATTATAACATCCTAATTAACCAGAAACATGAATCTCTCAACTACACATTAAGTACAAGACTCCTGTTATAACATTTTTTGTCTTCATATTTCCACCAAGCCTGAAACATCTTTCACAGAGTAATGAAATATACCTGATTTCTGCCTCTGCGTTTTCCATAATTCCTTCTTACTAGAGCTTTATAATTCTCATTTTTCTTCGTTAAATAGTAATATAAAACACAATCAGGAACACTCTGTAAGAAAAAAATTCTTTTTGAGGATCTAATGAAATAAGAATTTTAAAAAATCAAATAATACTTTCACGGAAATTTTCTGATATTCTCCAAGTACAAATTAAAGAGAAACATATGGCTAGCATTTTAAGATATATCTAAGCTCTAAAAAATAATTACACCATATCTATTTTAATGAACAGTTACAGTTGTCTTAATCCAACTTACGTTAAAGATACCAGGAACTACCAGAAACATATTTTCTCATTAACCAGTAAGTAAATTCCCTTTCTTGTCACATATATGTAAATATTTAAAAATGTCTCTTTAAATATTTTCCTCAAAAACATTAAAGCCAATTGTGAAAAAAATTCAGGAGAAATCAAGACTGACATTTTAATTAGAGATTTAATGAGGCTCAAAAAGCACTGTAAATCTATGTGTTTCTGGGGAAATACAAGATCAGGTCATTTTTCATTAACCACGAAAATCAGTCTGTGTTCTGTATTAAGATTTCTGTTATAATTTTAATTATCACTATATTAGTCACGAGAATCTTTTCTGTGTCAAGCCCTTTGCAAAATCAGTTCTACTGAACTACTTTTGCATGTTGGAGCACAAAAACTTCAAAATAACAGTAGTCACAAATCTATAAACATTCTCAATGCAAGCCATATCTTACCTTCCTTTCCAAGTAGGATGCAATTAGGCCAAAGTTTTTTGGATGCTGGATAAACCTGAGTGAAAAAAACAAAAACAAAAAACAAAAACACACGCACATGCAAATATTTTAACAATTTAGAAAAGAAAAAAAAAACTTGGGAAAAGAAATATTATGTACAAACTAATTCCCAGTGATTCTTAACTGCCAGTCTGAGGAACAAATACAGAATCACTGAGGACTTTTAAAGGGCAGAGACTCCTGGGCACCATTCACCAGGAACTGACTAGACTGGCCTATACCAAAGCACAGAAATCTGTATTTTATAAAAGCTCCCCAAAATGATTCAGATAGCACCTAAATTTGGGAACCATTCTTAACATGACTCCACAACCCCAGTTCTTATCTATTACCTATTTTCCCACCTATATACTTACAGGAAGATCAATATTCCCTACTTCCCACAGTATCCATTCAAATGCCAAAATGAGGCCAAGTTTTTGTGGAAACAGTTTAATTTACAAGTAAATGCAAAAACTTTTTACTAACTTATGTACATTTCTATTAGAGAATAATTTAAAATTTAAATTACTTGTCCTTAAAGATCTCCTTCTCATGGTCAGTCCAAACATTCATAAACTGCCTATCTTTATAAACCTTCATAGGGTCCTCCATAAGCCCATTCATATTAATGAACTTGACCCGTCTTTGTTCTGCATCAAACATCATAGGTGGGATTACAGAGAGCTGCCGCATTTGTTTCTCATTATTCTGCCAAAAAAACAACAACAAACAAACAAAAGCAATTTACTTAGAATAAAATTTAAACTAGAAATTTACAGAGGGCCATAGATCAATGCTGTTAATACACACTAAAAACCACAGATGTAGTTTAATGACAGCAGCAGTGTATAACACAGCATCTAACATACAGTAACTACTCATATATCTATAATTATTCATTGAATCAATTATAGAGGCAAAGAGTATGCATATCATTTTAAAAAATCCAATACTTTAAGAGTTATTTTCTTAAATGAGGCTGATACTTAATATAATGAAACTTAGACCCAGAAGATACAAAGTAATTTCAAGTTCACTGAAGTTGTGACAGTGTGAAGCATTTAATTATACATTCTTATTTTAAAAAGTCTCAACATTATTTTAGAGAACAAATCTTAATGTCATTTTACAGAATAAATAGAAAAATAAGCAAACAGGCATAAAGTAAACTCACTTAACTACTATTCAATACTTCGTGTTAATTTTACATAAGCTTTCTATTGAAATTTTAAGACTGTTATTCTTAGAAATTAAGCTAGTTTCAACTAAAACTTTGTTACATCTATATAACTTATTTTTCCCAAAGTTTAACTGGGGAAGTTTATAAGCACAAGCTTGCGTGAAAAAATTTTTACCCCAATTAAAGACAAGGTTTTTTCCTAATTTTCCTCATCAAAGTGGACACTGCCTAATAGTCAAGTCCTTAGAAAGTCTCTAATTTCATGCGGTACTCTCTCAATTAGTTTGAACATCAGAGGGTTTGAGACAGGGACATTACCTCATCTGATAAATTAGATGCTTAAGATTTTCCTAATGGAATCAATTGAAAAGTAAGCAAAGAAATTTAACAGAGATTTACTCATCATTGAGGAGATCACAGTTACATATTCCAAAGGCTGGATGTCATTTTAATCATGCACTTTAGAGGTAATTTTACAAGCATTAAAGAATAAGTAGTTATGTTTCAAAGCTCCTGAATATATTGTTACATGAGAAATGAAAAATCCACTTACCCATAATATTGTGACACAATATTATGTACATTATGTATTTATGCTTTGAGATGAAATTTTCTAAGGACAACAACATATACGTACTACAAAAGAAATGTATCTCAAGCAACTGTACAGAAGTGAAGCTACTATGTTCTAAGAGCACTGTGTTTGATGACAAAAAGTGGCTCTAGAAATGGCTAAGACCCTGGCTTTACGTAACAATGCACTGAAATGCTTGAGCAAAACTGTCCCACAATGTGTGGGATATGTCTCTATGACTGAATATTGTAATTGTCCTCTAAAAGGTTATGTATTTCAATAGACCAAAAATCACTACGGTCTTCTCTTTGGCAAAGGAAGATATCAGAAATCAGAAAGGAGAAAAAAACTACCTGCAAAAGTCTACTTTGATTGTACAACAACAATCTGAGATGTAAGGTGGTTCAAGGAACTCTTAAATATAGTTTATACAGTTTTCCACCTCCTCCTGAGTTAGCATGACTAGAACTCTGAAATATAATAAGTTGTAAAATCATACGATATACTTTTACTCAATCATAAATACAAAACAAGGTAGCATAAGCAAATATTGATTCCTACCACAAATACCCATACAAACTCTGTACGAATACACTATTTTTTTCATCCTGCAGGAAAACTCAGCAACTGTGTTTTTCAGAACATAGACTAAATGAATACTATACAACCAATGTACAGGTACAAACTGATTAGAAATCTTTCTTTCTCACACAAGTAATCTAACTTCATGAGATCAAGTAACTTGATGCTTTAATTCACCAGTGTACTCCCAATGCCTAGAAGTTTGGGACCTAATACGGGAGATGTAAATATTTGTTGAAAGAATGGACTTGACTAAACATAGCTATGGAAAAGAATACAAAGTTCCAAAGTCAGATTGCCTGGGTTGGACATCTGGTACCATTGTTTGTTTGTGACCTTGGGCAAATTATTTAACCTGTAGCTGTGCCTTAGTTTTTTCATTTGTAAAACGGACTCAATTACAGCCTCTACTTCACAGAATTTTCATAGTTTAAATAAGATAATATATATAAAGTACTTATCACAGTTAGCAATGTTAAGCAGCAACTACCCTTAAAACTTCCTCTTCTCACAAAAGCAAACATGTAATTAATCCTCCACAACTCAAACCAATACCCACAGAAACAGAAAACCGACGGTCATGTTTAGTAGTAGTAAAGGGTAGAGCAGAGGAGATTCCTGACACTGCTTTTTACTTTTAAATGTGCTGACAGTATACAAACAGGGACTTTACTTATCTGAATTTCTAAATCATTCGACATTTTAGATTAACTTCCACCTTACTCAATTTGCAAACAAAGTATTAATGATATATTTAAGTCCACAACATTTTTATATTAATATATTTACTTACATTTAACATTTACTTTGAAATATGTAGCACTGTATCGCTTCTTGGCCTTTAGGCTAAGATCAATGAAATACATTGCACTGTAATAACTATCTTTGATTGTTATGTGAGGGGACCACCACTTCAATTAAAGAAGACCCTTGGAATTTTGAGATGAGGTTTAAGAAAAGCCATTTTATAAAATCAAAACTAGCAAAACTCAATAAATAGTAGATGGCTTCTAGACCAACCTTAAGAAATAGTTTGAATATGGCTAAGATGACTTAATGTTACAGAATGAAATTTATTCTTATTCCGTATTTATTAACATACTAATAAACATTAGGCATTGGAAATTCAAAGATGGCCTAGCCCAAAGGTGCAATAACCACACTCATGAAAATGACACTCTGGATGTGATCTGATCATAAATAATTATTACAGGGAAAGATAAACATGATAAAAATAAAGTGAGACTAACTAGACGTTAATTAGTTCTGTTTGGGGAAAATGAGCGAGGCAGTTTCATAAGGATGGAAATACTGCTATTAGGCCTACATAATATATTCTTCAAATGTAAACCCTCGTCACTAATGATTATTATTAACTGCTTCATAATTTCACTAATTTTGCTCTTGACATAGACAAGAAAAAGCCTAAAAAAACAAAAGATCTCACTCACTATAAAAGTGTATTTTCCCTTAAAAATTAGCAAAATAGCGTTCTTCATATATGAATCTCTTTTTTGTTGCTGTTTATTTTTGTTTTGTTTGAGATGGGGTCTCTCTCTGCCACCCAGGCTGGAGTGCAGTGGCATGATCATAGATCATCGGGCTTGAGTGATCCTCCTGCCTCAGTCTCCTGAGTAACTGGGACTACAGGTGCGTGACACAAAGTTCTGCTAATTTTTTTATTTTTCTGTAGAGACAAGGTCTTGCTATGTTGCTCAGGCTGTTCCCAAAAACCTGGCTTCTAGCAATCCTCCTGTCTCGGCCTCCCAAAGTGTTGGGATTAAAGACAGGCGTGAGCCACCATGCCCAGCTTCAATCGCTTCTGTACATAGTTTGTTTTTTTTTTTTTTTGAGACGGAGTCTCACTCTGTTGCCCGGGCTGTAGAGTGCCATGGCATCAGCCTAGCTCACAGCAACCTCAAACTCCTGGGCTCAAGCGATCCTCCTGCCTCAGCCTCCCCAGTAGCTGGGACTACAGGCATGCGCCACCATGCCCGGCTAATTTTTTACATATATTTTTAGTTGGCCAATTAATTTCTTTCTATTTATAGTAGAGACGGGGTCTTGCTCTTGCTCAGACTGGTCTCAAACTCCTGACCTTGAGCGATCCACCCGCCTCGGCCTCCCAGAGTGCTAGGATTACAGGCGTGAGCCACCACACCCGGCCGCTTCTGTACATAGTTTTAATCCCCATATGCTCACTCACCTGCTCCTTGCACTTCATATTACTACACTTGCCTGGGACTATTTCACCTCCATACAGATGACTCTGGTACCTAGCTAACTCCAGTTCAACTCTCTCCCAGGCTCACTTGGCTAGAGAGCACCATTTGGAGAACACACTGCCATGTGCAAAACACATACTCCTTTGCTACTTTAGGAAATGGCATCACCAGCTCAGTCCACTACCCTAGAAACCAGGGACTACTTTCCAGTTCTCTTCTTTGTCATCCTCCACACTCCATCCATCCATCTTGTCTTGTCCATTTTACTTTCTATTACTCTCTCCTAGCAGTCCATTCCTAGACATCCTTACCACTGTTGCCCTGACTCAAATCCTCACTTTTATCCTAACAGTCTCCTTACCTCTCTCCAGGTCTCCCCGCTGCCAGTCACCTTTGTAAAATGCCAATATGATCATGCGACTGCCTTGTTTAAAACCCTTCAATGGTCAGCTTCAAGTCTTCGGAATAGTCCAAACTCTAGCACCAAAAAGTTCCCTCATTTACATATAAATAAACCCTTAGCTCCCAGGCTACAGGGCTGAAATGCTTTAATAATTAATGAATTAAATCAATTTTCTTACCTCTTGCTCAGAGAGCCCATCAATGATTTCAGAAATCTCATGCTCACTCCTAGCAATGGTGGCTGACAGACCAGCTCCCCTTTGCCCAACTCTAAATATAAGTGAGAAATTATAAATATATTTAACAGCCTTTTATAAAGATGACATAACAATTAAATTAACTATAGATTGCTTTTTCTGCATGTGACCTTTTAACTGACTGAAAGTAGAAGAAACCTAAAATACCACTGAGTAACTACTTTTAAGTAATATGCTTGAGTCACCTATTAAATTAATGATTTAAACGCTAAGATTGAGATCTAAAAGTTGTATGTCCAAGTTCAAACGGTAGAACTAGTTATGAGAATCTTCTGCAAAACCAGTTATTGATGCCATTTCCATTTCAAATAGCAGTCTTTAGTGTGCCTTCAGACTTAGAGAAACACATCAGACATTTTTAAAAGGAGGGAAAAAATATAACCAACATCCCTCACAAAAACTTAATTGTGAGTAAAGGCGCTTACATGAATCATACATGAGACTATGAAGAAGAAAACTACAGCTTTAAAAACCTACGCAAAATATGTTTGCTAAAAATAAAAACAAATAAACTACCAAAATCAAAGAATTTCTTAATTAGCAATCAATTTAATATAGTTTATGTTGGTAATGAAGACAAAGGGACACTGAGGTCTGTTCTTATTAACTGTCATGTCCAAAGGAACTAACAGTTTCAAGAACTGAAGAATTTCAAAACCTTCACTTATATTTAGATTCAACAGGATGATTAAATATAAAAAATTAATATTGAATTCACTACAACATAATCTTTACTGGTAAGAAAGTTTTATAAAGTTCTTTGTGAATCTTCTTAATGATCAGTTTCAGGAAACAATAAATACTGTAAAAGAGCAAAAGTATGATTTGAAGGAAAATATCATAATCATTAAACATCAAACTACTTACCGTTGAAATCTTTCTTGCTGTTCTCTTTGTTTTCGAATTTCTGGAAACTGCTTTTCGTAGTACTCCCTTGTTTTGCTTTCTTTAGCTTTCCTCCGAGGATTATTTTCTATTCTGTCCACTTTTTTCTCCCATGCCTCCATGAGCTGATCATAACGTTGGCAGATTTTTTGTTCCTATTAAATACCCATAGCAAATTAGCAATAATTAAACTAAATTCTGATTCCAACAAACCTAACACTTTAAAATAAATGCTACCTCTCAAGGACAAGTCAGAAGTACAATTGGCCTAGGACTCAATTGTGAATGAAAAGCTGTCCTTGATCTGAAAGAGAGCTCTGTTTCCTAGCTAAGATCAACATATAGAGCCTACTTTGGCTGGATTTTTTAGTTAACACTAAGACTATACAAATTAACAAACTAATTGAGGATCTACTACTAATAGCTGACCGGCTACTTTTACTCTGATGATAACAATGTCTTTGTTGTTAAAAAATGGAAAATTAAAAATAGAAACATACAGATAGTTCAAAATCTAACCAATCACCCAAAGGCAATCATATCAACATTTTTTTATCCTTCCAATCTGTCACAGTGCACACTTTAACCATTGCTTTACTGTTAGAGGTTCTAGCTGTTTGCAGCTTTTTACTATTATAAATAATGTTATATAATAGTTTGACAGTGTAGAAAAGGCAGAAATTTGTTGTACTTTATGATAAAAAGAAATCCAGTGAACTACAAGAAATCAAGAATTAATGCTCTTAGAGAAATAAACGAATTATAACCTCATTTTCTAAATTCTAAATAGAGAAGAAAAGACAGAAGAACTTTCCATTAAGAGCACAGAATATGTACGTATCTGATGACAGATGGATAGAAAAAAGTGAAAGACTCATGGAAAACCGCTAACATTGGTCACCTCAAGAAAGTGAGATTGGAGAAAAGAATATTATCTTCCTCACAATCCATATCACACCCACTCCCATTTCCCAATCATTTTCAACTCCTATGTCTTTTGTGCCCTTCACCTTTCTCCATGTCTACTGCTACCTTCACAATCTGCGCCAACGTTATCCCTCACCCTGATTAAAATAGCCTCCTAAATGCCTCTGACGCATTCATAATGTAGCCAAATGCAATTTCTTAAAATACAAACATGACCATTACACCTCTTCAGTACACTTCATTACACCTTCACTTAAAAGGTGCCCTCAGAGTCTGATCCGAAGTCTCCCAGGTTACCTCCAGGGCAGTGTACAACCTGGCTCTGGCTTCTCTCACCAGCCCCATTTTCCACCACACCACCAGCTCAGTATATACTCCTGCCAGCTCTGGACCTGTTACACTCCCCTCCATCTCACAGACCTTCAAAGTCGCTCTTTCTGCTTGCACAGATGGTGGTTTTACAATAAAACTCCCCTTCGTGACTCCTAGCTGCGTTAGGTATCCTGCTGAGTGACCTCTATGTCTATGACCACAGTATGAACACAACGGTGTGACTGCCTGCCGACTTGTCTGCCCCCACTTACCTTAGGCTCTCTAAGGACTAAAACCATACAGCTATCTTAGTCTCCTTTGTAAAATAATACATGGTATAAAGTACACAACCATAAAAAATATAGTAGGCAAATCAGTGAACATATAAACTTTAAAATTACTCTCTGAAGTGTGCAAAGGTCTATGCTCCTCTGTTTACATCACCAATGGGCAAGTACCATAGCTATGACAAAATAACTTGGACAGAAAAAAATATGTGAGCTCATGTCTTTCTTAATACTTGTATGTTCTCGGCAAAAAAATAATTCAAGATGAGTAACTCCAGGTAGTATCTGAAGAACCAGACTGACAAATTACAACGACAGAAGTTTCACACCACATAAAAGCTGCTGACTCTTGAGCTTTACAACTCATGAAACCCTTAGGTCATTAAACGTAAGGTACAAAGTTCATTTTGGATGTGGATTTAAAGAGCACCATTTATCAACAGACACTTCAATTTAAATATGTCAACAGTTTGTCTATAAAATTACTGTAATCATATGAAAATAAAAACAATGGCACTATATTTTCTGTAACTTAAATTCTAAGAAGATTATAACCATAAAACATTTGGACTATGAGTCATATAATAAAATATGAAAAACTATTTGAATTTTAAAAAGCTGAACTCTAATTGACTCAGTTTCAAAGAAGAAAGAATAATAATGTCTCATCAGGGTGACTGTAACTTACACAAATTTGTTTGAGGCTTAGGAAACTAAATGTAGATCATCCTATTTATCCTTCATATTTTTTTTTAACTACTCACCATTTTATTTTGGCTACATGAAAATGTTATACATAAATGGCCAATGAAATTAATTTGATAATAATATCAACTGTATTATCAAAATGTTACTGGAATTAGATTTATATTTAAGTCACATGTATAGTTACTTTCTAAATCAGCACTTATCCTTAAGCAGAATCAAGGACCATTTTCATTAATAATGGGAAAGTGAATGCCTAAATGAACATGAATGAGGAAGTTGTATAAGTTTCAGTTAACAAGGATAGGACCTCACCCTTTGTTTTCTTGCATGATTTCTTCTTTTAAAAAATAAAATGAGTTTTTTCCTCATCACCTGGTTTCTAGAAGAGAAAAATATGGTTGCATGACATTAAGAAAAAGCAAAATTTAATAATGCATTCACTTTTTTTTTTTTCCAGAGACACTGGAAAACAGGCAACGATCACTTAAGAATCTATGATGTAATCAAAGTTAATCCTAATTTTTTCACCCTGCAAAATGAAGCTTTATAATTTTGCAACAATTAGAACTAACTAAAATTCCTTCCATTCTACAAAAAGATTTTATACAAATAGTTAATTTTCAATTAATACATCCAATTATAAGGCAAACATTATTTTCAAATTATAATTACACAGTTACTGATTCTTCTTAAGAACTCTGGTGATATAAACATCTTTGTACACTCTTGGAGGAGGGGAGGTAGGAAAGAAGGAAAAGCTTTTAAAGTTACCTCCCTACATCAGGTAAGGTGCTGACCTCCCTTCCATGAAGTGAATATATACCACCATTACAGAGTGGTGACTTCTGCTTTAAACAGAAGATTTTCTTCAGTCACAGAAATGACACAATCCACTTTAAGAAGTAATGGAGGGCAGTGTGACAAGATAGGAAGATTTATGGTATAGCTTAATCACTTTTTAAATTTGAAGCATCGTGACCTTCAAAAACAATGACATGCAGGTTCAAATATAAATATTTATACCCCACCTACTTCCAGAAAGGATTTCAAGCTGATTATTCAAATATAAATACAAAGCCAAGGCAAGGAGAAGTAATATTTTGGATTATCTGCCACTCGGGACTAACAGTGACACTGGCTCCACTCAAATAAGCATGGACAGTCAGGAGCTGGCTATATGAAAAAGTAGCCAAGAGATGAAAAGAATTATTAAAAGGTACATTTGCTATTTCATACAAAGCAAATGATGGCGATGAAAGTATAGTTATTGAATGATTCACATGGATGCATGCAACTGAGCAAATATTTCAAAAGGCGACATATAGCGGGAACATTACGGTATATTCAATTTGCCCTGATTATAATTATGCGCTACTCAAAAGCAAATGACAATCAATAAATACAATTTTAAATGTCTCCTAAGAATTTAAATAAAGTTAACCAGTCGGTAACCCATCTCAGGACAGCGTGCTGAGCATTAAATAGGCAATGTAGATAACACAAAATAAATCAAAGACAGAGATGCTCTCCAGCTTACATTGGGAGAAAAAAAGACAGAACACAAACATAACTAAAGCTTTGTGGAAAAAAAAAAAATCATTAAAAGTAGCCAACTAGGTTTTATCTGCTATTCATTCTCCTTTTAAAAATGTTAAAATAGCTAAGCAGTTCCAAAACAAGGTACATTTTATATGACTTTTGCCTCACTTACTTCTAAGGGTTCTCAAGACCATAGTAGCATCTCACAGAAAAATTTATAAATATATAATGTTTATTATGAACCACTTAATGAAAGTAAAAATTATTCAAATTTAATTGTTTTCATGCATACTACCATGCAAATTATATTTGCCACCACTTCTGCAAAGTAGTCAACTATAGCACATACTCTCAGTAAGAAATTTTTAAAAAGAAAATATATATGCGTATATATATATATATATATAAATAGCAATGTGCTCATTAGTAACCATACTAGTAAATAATTATAATGTTCTGGTTATACTTAATGAAACACAGAAAGTAGAAATATTACATTTTTGTCACAAACTAAGAATAATTCACCTAAAATTCTCTTAAAGTATTATAATTAAAAAAAAAAAACCTATCTAGCTTACTGTCTTACTTCAATCAGATCAAGAAATTAGGTTCTTTTCACTTATTTTCTTATTTCAAAATGTGCATCCATAAAGGCCTGGTACTAGGATGAGCAAGGCTAAGCAAACTACATTCTGGAGCAGCCTCCTCACCCACATGAGGTGACTGAGCGCTTCCAAAGCACCAGGACATTAAATGGCAGAAGGGTCTACAAATACCGTCATTAGCAAGAGTCATGGAAGGGATTTCCCTAGAATAGGATTTTGAATAATGATAAAATGATCCGTGGCACTTCTACTTTGCAATGGCAGATGTGGCTTGGTGGGGGACGGTGTCATCACTAGTCTTAAATGAAAAAGCTTCATTATCTTACTTCATCATGCGCCTTGCAGGTACTCCACTGAAAAAAAGACAAAACAGGAGGCAAAAAATTCAAGCCTCAAGGTAAGCCATTTCAATGTTAAGTATCCACCTTTTTTACTAGCAGATTATAAAACCAGCTAGTTTTATGCAATAATTTATTTCATTTTTTGGCCTCGGAAACTCAAAGCTGTTACCCCAACCCCCAAGAAGCCAGAGGAAGATAACATACAGTAAAACAACAGCAAATTACACAAATCTAAAACACACCTACACTATATTATAATAACGTCAGCAGATAACATAAAAAATGATCTCTTTATAGAAATATATGGTTTTTAACTGATGAATTCCAAAGACGATAAATACTTACGTCTTGATGTTCTCGTGGTACACCTTGGTATCCGATGGCTGGTTATACAGTGGCTACAAAATAAATATGTGTAAAATGGTATATGTGTGTTTATAAAGAGACAAACAGTATTTTAATGTAAACACAGGTAAAGTACTAATGAGTCTACACTATAACATGCCCTACCAAACCCTCTAGACTTTTGGGTTCTCTAAATAACTGTTTACCCCATCTTCTAATGATGCCATTCCTGTAATAGAGTTTATAAATCCACTATTTCCCATAATAAATAAATTTATGCATAGATTTTTAATTTCAAAGGTGAAAAAAGATTAAGTACTTTCACCATCCTAACAATTATGATTCAAAGTGCTTTTTACTTCTGTTCTTAATTCATCCTATTTCTACCTGGAGTGATTAAATGGCTGCTCAGGCAAAAAAAAAAATCACGCTTAGAAAGATGCTTTTGCAAAGGTAATAAGCTCATTCACCATTATTTTAAACTTAATCACAAACTTTCTGCCCAGCTACATAGCTCTAATCCCAAAATAAATGGACCACATTCTGTCTTATCCCAAGAAAAACTACTACCAAAAAGGCACTGGAAATGAAAAAAGCAATTTCTTACTTACCAGTTCAACTTTTGGGCCAAGACCTTCAAAAATTTTATGAGCTTCTTCTGCTTTTTTCTAGAGATAAAGACATTGTTGTATCATATAATTAAAAATTGTATTACTTAAGTGCAAACTCACTACCTACTGAAAAATATTTATCTAAGGCTAGTCTACGGACAAACTTATTCTTATTTCCAAATATTCTTCTTTTATATGATAGGCTAAAATATTCTCCAATTGTATTTTCATAGCTTTCTTCATCAAATGCAGTCAATACTTAACACTTTTATTGAAAAGAATACCTAAAGAATTGGTATGTTCTTAAAAGCAAATAGATATTAAGAATCTGGAGAAAGGAAGTAAAGATTCACTGTAAATAAACCCAGCAAACTTTCTGAAAACTTTAACTCATATTGTCTTTAATGAAAATTTAAAAAATAAAATACCATAAAGTAGCAAATTTTTATGGTGGTAAACCACATTGATCTCTCTGAAGAAATGCTTGGAATGACCTTATTTTCTAATTACAAGGTATTCTTAGCAATAGCCAAACAATAAAGGAAACAGCTAGTCTGAATTACTCAAAGTGCCCAGTAGTGAATAAATGTTGAATTATATGTATTTTTAATAGGCCATTCTCAAAAATAAAATAATCTAGACTAAGGTGTTATCTAACAGAAATCTTCCTTGCTGAGAACAAAGAAACCTATCAATACTTTGGCAGAGAAAAATGTAACTTAAAACCCTCATACTTCTGGCCGGGCGCTGTGGCTCACGCCTGTAATCCTAGCACTCTGGGAGGCCGAGGCGGGCGGATTGCTCAAGGTCAGGAGTTCAAAACCAGCCTGAGCAAGAGCGAGACCCCATCTCTACTAAAAATAGAAATAAATTAATTG
>CAUYRT010020821.1:0-33648 GCA_963574885.1 Lepilemur ruficaudatus
AGCATAAAAAGATAATAGCACAAAAAGTTTTAAAACAAGGAGTAGTGGAAGGAAATAGCAGAGGACGTAAACAGGTGGAATATCATACCATGCTCATGGGTTAGCAGAATCAACATTATTAAAATGTCTATACTGCCCAAAGTGATCTACAGAGTCAATGCAATCCCTATTAAAATGTCATCATCGGCCGGGCGTGGTGGCTCACGCCTGTAATCCTAGCACTCTGGGAGGCTGAGGCAGGTGGATCGCTCAAGGTCAGGAGCTCAAAACAAGCCTGAGCAAGAGCGAGACCCTGTCTCTACTAAAAATGGAAAGAAATTAAATGGCCAACTAAAATATATATAGAAAAAATTAGCCGGGCATGGTGGCGCATGCCTGTAGTCCCAGCTACTCAGGAGGCTGAGGCGGGAGGATCACTTGAGCCCAGGAGTTTGAGTTTGCTGTGAGCTAGGCTGAAGCCATGGCACTCTAGCATGGGCAACAGAGTGAGACTCTGTCTCAAAAAAAAAAAAAAAATCATCATCATTTTTCACAGATACAGAAAAAATAATGTTATGCTTTGTATGGAACCAGAGAAAACACCATATAGAAAAAGTAATCCTAGGCAATCAAAACAAAATGGGATGTATCAATTTACCAGACTTCAAACTATACTAAAAGGCTATAGTAATTAAAACAGCTTGGGACTGGCACAAGAACAGAGACCTTGACAAGTGGAACAGAACAGAGAATCCAGACATAAAACCATCCTTATATAGCCATCTAATCTTTGACAAAGCAGACAAAAACATACACTGGGGAAAAGAATCTTTATTAAATAAATGGTGGTGGGAAAACTGGATAGCCACATGTAGAAGACTGACACAGGATCCACACCTTTCACCTCACAAAAATCAACTCATGCTGGGTAACAGACTTAAACCTAAGGTATGAAACTATTAGAATTCTAGAGAAAAACGTTGGAAATACTCTTCTAGACATTGGCTTAGGCAAAGAACTTATGAAGAAGACTCCAAAGGCAATCACAGCATCAACAAAAATAAATAAATGTGACCTGATCAAATTAAAAAGCTTCTGCACAGCCAAAGAAACTGTCATGAGAGCAAACAGACAACCTACAGAATGGGAGAAAATTTTCACAAACTACACATCCAGTAAAGGACTGATAACTAGAATCTATTTAGAACTCAGGATAATCAGCAAGGAAAAATCAAACAACCCTATCAAAAAGTGGGCAAAGGACAAGAACAGAAACTTTCCAAAAGAGGACAGAATAATGACCAACAAACATATGAAAAAATGCTCAACATCTCTAATCATCAGGGAAATGCAAATCAAAACTGCAATGAGATATCATTTATCTCCAGTGAGACTAGCCTTTATTAACAAGTCCCAAAACAATAATGTTGGTGTGAATACAGAGAGATAGGAACACTCCTACATTGCTGGGGGGGACTGCAAACCAGTTAAACCTCTGTGGAAAGCAATATGGTGATACCTTAAAGCGATACAAGTAGATCTACCATTTGATCCAGCAATCCCACTACTGGGCATCTACCCAAAAGAACAAAAGACATTCTATAAAAAAGACACCTGCACTCGAATGTTTACAGCAGCACAATTCACAATTGCAAAGATATGGAAACAATCCAAGTGCCCATCAATACATGATTGGATTAATAAAATGTGTTATATGTATATCATGGAGTACTATTCAGCTATAAGAAACAACAGTGATATAGCATCTCTTGTTTTTTACTGGATGGAGCTGAAACCCATTCTACTAAGCGAAGTATCCCAAGAATGGAAAAATAAGCACCACATGTACTCACCAGCAAATTGGTTTTAACTGATCAACACCTAAGTGAACATATAGGAATAACATTTATCTGGCATCGGACAGATAGGAGGGGGGAGGAGAGGATGGGTATATATATATACATAATGAGTGCAATACACACCATCTGGGGGATGGTCAGGCTTGAAGCTCTGACTCAAGGGGGAAGGGAGGGCAAGAGCAATATACGTAACCTTAACATTTGTACCCCCATAATATGCTATGCTGAAATAAAAAAAAAAGCAAGGAGTAAAATGCTATAACAGACAAACAACCCATAGAAAGTTTATAAAGACTTACTAATATCAGATCAAATATATAGTAAGAGAAAATAGCTATTACAGTTATAGAGGAAGATTGTATAATTACATAGAATTTTTTTCAGGAAAACACAATAGTAATGAACTTGAGAACATTTGACAAAATAGCTTCTAAATATATAAAGCATATACTGAAGGAATTACAATGTACTATTTCAAAAGAACGAACCCAATGCAAAATTTAAATACCCATAATAGAAACTAATAGAATATATAGAAAAAAAGATCATAATAATAATGATTTTAATAACTTAAACTTAAAAATTAACAAGCTCTAGCTAGTTAATATTTTCAGATTCTTGCAACCAACAATTAGAGAATAATATATATTCATTTTTAAGTATGTGTAAAACATTTACCAAAAACACTTGATCTAGGACAAAAATAGTCTATATATTATAGAGATCACATCAGGTTCCCTGACTACAAAGCAATAAAATTGACAACTGTCATCATATTAATAAAATCAGCCTATTCATCAAAAAAAGAAAGAAAGGAAAGAAGGAAGGGATGAAGGAGAAAAAAGATGTATATTCAGAAATGTAAAAAATATTTGTTGATAAAATAAAAATTATAATGGAAATTGTACTATTTAAAACTGAGTAACAAGGAAAATATTACCTATCAAAATATGTGACATGCAAAAAAAATTTCTTATAGGCAAAATTCAGTACTACATGAATATATTAGAAAACAAGAAAGACCAAAATCGTGGAGCTTAGCATTCAAATTAGAAAGCTAGGTAAAGATTATAATAAATTATAATAAATTTAAAAATAAGTGGAGATAAATAATATTGATAAAATAAAATGGGGGCATATATTGAAATGGGAGAAGATAATAAAAAAATAATAAAAAGCAAACTAGAATAAAATAGAAGTTAAAAAATCAAGATCTATGAAGGTGAAACTGGTTCTTTGAAAATACTCACAATGTCTCACAAAATTGGTCAAAGAAAATAGTGAAAAAAATGACCAAACTTCCAGTTTTGGAATTGAAAAGGAGACAAAACTTCTAAAGTTGTAGGGATATTTAAAAAAAAAAATCTTAAGAGAAAACTCTATCCTTGTTTCAAACAAGATGGACATTCTTGTTATTTGCTAACAAAGGTGAAAATTGTGTAGGGTCAACAGTTCCTACACTACACTATTTCTAGGTCCTCAATTATGTACTTTGTTTAATAATTTTAATCATTTCTTTAATATTTTTAGATCTTTTACACTATTTGCAAAATTGATTTCAGATTGATTAATAAGCTAAAAAGGTAACAAGCTAAAAAAGGTAACTGGCACTTTTAAGAAATTTTTAAAAAATTTTCTTTGACTTTTGGATAAAAGTGATTAAGTAACCCATAAAAAATACAACCCATAAGACAGCAATAATAACAGTAAATAAAATCCTGTACAATGTAAAATAATATCAATCAGGTTTTAAAAAATGCACAGACTGGGAAATGATATTTATAACACGTCTTTAAAATTGACTCACTACTATGGAATATTACCCAATTTTAGGAAATGACAGTGAATTAGCACCTCTTATATTATCCTGGATTAAGCTTGAGCCCATTATTCAAAGTGAGGTGACACAAGACCAGAAGAATGGGCCCCACTTGCACTCGCCATCAAACTGGTATTGACTGATTAACACTATGGTGCTCAAATGGTGGGAGTGATCACTAGGGAATTGGGGGGTAAACCCACTTCTGAGCGATGTGGTGGGCACTGTGAAGGGGTGGGACATGCTTAAAAAGTAGTTGGGGAGCGGAATGCGGGGTCTCAATAAGTGAAAGGAATTCCTCTAAAACGGATTTATGTGATTAACTGTACACCTCGGTAAATTCACTGAATTCGGTAAATTCACTGAAAATCATTTAATTGTACACTTAAAATGGAGTAAAGGCATCATATGTAAAGTATACTTCCATAAAGAAAAAAAATTGACTCACTACTTAAATACTTCTTAAATTGTGTAGAAATAAAAAGTTAAAAAATCTAAATATAAAAAAGGCAAAAAAATTAACAATATTAAGCACTAAACTGAATAGTTAATAAATATGTAGATAAAGTTTTAACTTGTCTAGCAAGCAGAAACTGAAAAATGCAAACTAAAGCCACAGAGAGTTTCCACTTTATAATCACGACATTGGCAGAAAATCATAAATCTGGCAATAAAAATTTTTGAGAAAAATACGGAAAAGTGAAACTTTCATATACTGTTAGTGGGATTAAAAATAACTGGAAATATAGAATTGAATTGCAAATGAGCATAGCGGACAACACAAAAATTCCCTTTCAAGATATCTACCTTAACTAAATTCTCAAAAATGTACAAGAATAGCTATTATAGCATTGCCAATAATAAAAAAACATGGAAAATCATCCGAAACAGAAGAAGGAAATATATTATGGTCTATTTATAAAAAGAAATAGTGCAAAGCACTCCAAATGAATGGACTGCAACTAAATGTGACAGCATGTTAAATCTGGGAGGCATAATAATATTGAGTGAAAAAAAGTTGCAGAATGAAGAGCTCTTTATGATACTAATTTTGTAAACTTTAAAAAGCAAATAAAATGTTATTCATATTATGTAGGTTAATACATATGTATTAGAGTATAATACATTTATTGGAATAGATTCATGCAATCTTTAGAATAGGCACCACAAGAAAGTAGGGGAATAAACAGGAAGCGCATGCAAAGAAAACTGTGTCCACAATAATTATGTATTAAATGTGGTAAAATATATACTTTGTTTGATGTGGATGATGACTGTATAAGTATTTAATTATTTTTCTGTATTTCTGTGTATTTGAAATATTTGATTAGATTAAGTTAGTCAAGATATAGATTTCAAGTGACAAAAACAAATCTCAAACCAGCTAAAGCCAGTAGAAAATTTATTGACTTATGATTTAAAAATTCATAAGCAGCAGGTGTAGATAGATCCAGGTGATCAAATAATATCATGAGTAGTCTTTTACTTTCTCTTATTTTAATTCTGTTTTTTCTCTTAAGCCCATGTGCTTTCTTTCTTCCTCTTTATTTTAATTTCAGAGTATTACAGGGGTACAAATGTTTACGTTATGTGTATTGCCTTTGCCCCACCTGAGTCAGAGCTACAAGTGTGCCCATTCCCCAGACAGCATGCACCGCATCTATTATTTGTGAATTTACCCATTCATCTCCTCGTCTCCACTCTCACCTGCCTAATACCTGATGAATGTTACTACTGTATGTGCACAAAGAAGTGCTGATCAATTAGTACCAATTTGATGGTGAGTACATGTGGTGCTTGTTTTTCAATTTTTGTGATACTTCACTTAGTAGAATGGGCTCCAGCTCCATCCAGGATAATACAAGAGGTTCTAGTTCACCATTGTTATTTGTGGCTGAGTAGTAAAGAAAACAATCCAAGAAATAAAAAGACAACCTACAGGATGATGGAAAATATTTATAAACTATTTAACCAAGAAGGAATTAATAACCAGAATATATAAAAAATTCAAACACAGTAGCAAAAAGAAAAATAATCCAATTTAAAAATGGGTGAAGATCTGAATAGATGTTTCTCCAAAGAGGACACACAAATGACCAACTGATATATGAAAAAAATGATCAACATAATTAATTATCAGAGAAATGCAAATAAAACCCATAATGAGATATCATTTCATCCCAGTAAAACTATCTTCTATCAAAAAGATAAAAAAAAAAAAAAATAGGTGCTGGGGAGAACTTGAAGAAAGAGGAATGCTTATATACTGTGGGAATGTAAATTAGTTCAGCCACGGTGGGAAACAGTGGATGTTCTTCAAAAAACTAAAAATAGAACTGCCTTATAATCTAACATCTCCACTGTTGGGTACATATCCAAAAAGAAAGTAAATTAATATATCAAAGAGGTCTCCACACTCCCATGTTTGTGGCAGCACTATTCACCATAGCCACCATTCATTCAAGAAATAGAATCAACCTAAATGTCCACCAACAAGTGAATTAATAAAGAAAATATAAAAAACTGCATAAAATCCTGTCATTTACAACAACACAGATGGAACTGGAAGCCATTATGTTTAGTGAAATAAGCCAGGCACAGAAAGACAGATATAGCGTGTTCTCACTCATATGTGGAAACTAAAAAATTGACCTCATTGATATAGAAAGTAGAGGCTGGGATGGGTAGTGGGGGTGCAGGGGACAAAGAGGAGTTGGTTAATTGGTACAAAAATACAGTAAATAGTAGCAATAAGATCTAGTGTTTGGTAGCATAACTGGGTGGCTACAGTTAACGATAAGCAACGTATATTTCCAAATCACTAGAGGAGTGGATTTGAACTACTAACAACACAAAGAAATGATAAATATTTGAGGTGATGGATATCTCAGTTACCCTGACTTGATAATTACACATTGAAAAAAATAAAAACTAGACAAATCTGCAAATAAATTTCTAGATTTCAACACCGATTAATTTATAGAACAACTAGAAAGAAATAAGTAAGGATATGGAAGAACTCAATAACACCATCAACCAACAGAATCTAATAGAAATTTATAGAACACTTGACTCAACCACATCAAAATTTACACTCTTTACAAGTGCTCAAGAAAGAGCATATACAAACACAGATCATAATGTGACCAAACAATAAAAACTCAAAAATGTAAAAAATTGAAAGCAGACAGAATGTGTTCCCTAACCACAATGGAATCAAAATGGAAATCAATAAATAAAGATATTGTCTAAACACTTGGAAACTAAACAATATTTTTCTAAATAATACTTAGGTCAAATAAGTAATTTCAATGGAAATTTTTTGAAAAATTGAAAGAAATGAAAATACAACATATTAAAACTTATGGTACTAAAATAGTGCTCAGAGGAAAATGTATAACACTAAATTTACACTTTAGGAAAGAGGAAACATCTTAAATCAATAAGCTATACTACCTTATTAAGAACCAATACAAAAAAAAGCAAAGTAAACCCAAACCTACCAGAAAAAATAAAAATTGTAAAAGTAAAAGCAGAAACCAGTGAAATAGAAAACAGAAAAAATATAGAAAATAAATAAAACAAAGATCTGTTTTTTAAAAATCAATAAAATTTATAAACTTTTGGTAAGACTGACTAAAAGAAGAAAAAAGAGAAAAAGAGAGAAAAGGCACAAATTACCAATATCAAGAATAAAATGGACTATTACCTGAGACTTTTGATAATAAAAGGATAATAAGTGGCTACTAGAACCATATGTTTGACCCCTTAGTTGAAGTGGGACACTCCCCAGAAAAATACCAACCTACCATGACTTATTCAAAATAAAATAGATAATTTGAATAGCAGTATACCTTGTAAAGAAATTGAATTTGTAAGTTAAAAACTTCCAAAAAATTTCCAGGTAAAATTATTCCACTGGAGAATTATGGCAAATGTTTAAAGAAGAATTAACATCAATTTTACACAATCTCTTCCAGAAAACAGTAGAGAATACACTTCAAAATTTATTTTGTGAAGCTAGAATTAATCTGATATAAAATCACACAAAGACAATACAAAAAAGTAGAAAAGAAAAGGAAAGTACAGATCAATATTCCTCATAAATATTGACAAAAAAATTTTAATAAACTATTGACAAATAGAATGCAACAATACATAGAAAGAATTGATCACATGGAATTTATTCCAGGGCAGCAAGTCTGATTCAATATTTGAAAATCAATCAATAGACCCCACCCTGTTAACTAGCTAAAAAAAGAAATATTTACATTATTATATCAATCAATTTTGAAAAAGGATTTGTCAAAACTCAACAACCATACATAATAAAAACTCTCAAAAAAATATGAAGAGAGGGGAACTTTCTCAACTTGATAAAGAATACTCACTACAAAAACCTACAGCTAACATAGAAGTTAGTGGTAAAATGCTGAATACTTTGTGTAAATTTAACAAAATATGTACAGTTCTTGTATGCTGAAAACTGTACAATATTGGTGAAAGAAGTCAAAAATCTAAATAAATGAAAAGGCATACAATGTTCATGGATTTGAAGACTCAATATAGTAAAGATATCAATTTTCCTCAAAATTATATGTGATTTTAATGCAAGTCCTTCATGTAAATGTTATTATAAAATTTATATGAAAAAGCAAATGAACTACAGTAGCCAATACGATTTTGTATTGAAGAATAAAGCAGGAGTAATTGGTATACTTCATTTTAGGACTTACAGTGACACACAGATCAAAGGAAAGGAGCAGACAATCAAAAAATAGATCTATATAAATATGCCACAAAGTCATATTTTTGACACAGATGACAAGATCCCTTTTAACAAATGGTCCTGGAGCATCTGAATATCCATGAGGGGAAAAATATAAATTCAGATTTTATTCTCATATCTTCTACAAAAATTAATTCAAGATGTTCCATATATTTAAATGTAAAAGATAAAACTATATAACTTATTGAAAAAAATATGAGAAAATCTTTGGTATAGGATTAGGCAAAGTGTTCTTAGATTTTATACCAAAAGTACAATCTCTAAAAAAAGAAAAAATTTGACTAACTGGATTTCATCAAAACTAAACACAGTCTCTCTGTAAAAACCCTGTAAAGAGAAATAAAACAAAAGATATAGAGCAGGAGAAAATAATTGTGAGCCACATATCTGACAAAGGACAAGTATCTAGACTATATTAAGAATTCTGAACACTTAATAGTAAAACAACAAACAATCAGAAAAAGGGCAAAGACAAAAAGATACATCGCACATGAAAATATGAAAGATAAATAAGCACATTAAAGATGTTCACCATTAACAATTATCAGGAAATGCAAAATATACCTATAAGAATGACTGAAATAAAATATTCTGACAAAACTTAATGCTGTCAAGTATTTAAAGAAATTGAAACATTCATACATTGATGGTGGAAATGTAAAGTGTTGCAACTGTTCTGAAAAATAGGGTGGAAGCTAGTGTGGTGCATACAACTACATATGACCCCAAAATTGCATTACTGGGAGTTTATCCCAAAGAAATTTAATTTTTGCACAAAAACTTATACAAAAATGTTTTTAAGCAGATTAATTCAAACCAGTCCCAAACTAGAAACAACTCAGATGTCCTTCACTGAGTGAACTGTTAAACAAACTGAACTGTAAACATATCATAGGCTACTACTCAGCAATAAAAAGGAATGAAAGATAGATACACCAGTCTGGATAAATCTCCAGACAATTATGCTGAGTGAAAACACTAAATCCCCAAAATTTACACGCTGTAGGATTCCATTTACATAGCATTCTCAAAATCACAAAATCATAGAAACAGAGCACAAATTAGTGGTTATCAGGGGTTAAGGAGGGAATAGAAGTGGATGAAAGTGGGTGTGGTTATAAAAGACCAACATAAACGGTTTTTGTGGTGTTGGAAAAGTTCTATATCTTGACTGTATTAATGTTAATATCTCGGTTTTTAAATTTTATAGTAGTTTTGCAAGATGTTTCCACTGGAGGAAACTGGGTAAAGAGTACGTTGCAATCTCTCTGTATTATTTCTTAAACATTCATGTGAACCTATAATTTTCTCAATAAAAAGTCTAATTAGAAAATATCTATTTAGTAACATACTTCTGCATATTGATTTGTAGTTGAGAGTTGTTGACATGCCAGTCACTTAAACCATTTCTCCTGGGACCACTAATAACTGTGTCCACTATAATCATTTTTTAAAAATTTACTTAAATTTACTTTCTGGTTTATTTCTACCTGTATATATCATAGCTAGGAGAGATGTGAGTGTTTGCATAATTTTAAAACTGACAGATGTCAGAATATTATGTGACCATTTCCTGTCTCTCATATTTTCAAAGAAGGAATTAAAATGTCATGGCATTTTAAAGTCTATGTTCCTTTATGGAGCATGTTTATTATCACTGTTACTATTATTTTTACTATTATTTGTGATGTCTCTGTTACTTTCTGGGCAAGGTATAAATGATTGAAATTATTTGCTTAAAAAACACCATATCAAAATAGTATGTTTCAGACTTTGAAGGTAACAACACCAAATAATGCATTCCAATAATGAGATTTTTAAAAATTTTAGGTTTGTTTTTATATTTCTATGAAAGGTATCTATAAATAAATATGTAGAAAACCAACAAAAGAAAAGAAGTAACTAAATGTATTTGAATTGTACTGAAATACCAAGTGATATGTGTTCAATTTTCTATTTATTTTTCACACCAGTCGTCAGTAATAATGAGGTGGACATTATTCCTGTATCTGTAGGAACTGAATTTTTATTCTAGGTCAAACAGCTAATAACCGCAAAAGCTAGTACTCCAAAATCCACACTCTTTCAGTATATTAAACTGCCTCTCAAATGGTGGGGAAAAAAAAAAATCACCAGGATGTTTAAATTCTGGTATGTTTACTTTTAAAAACGGACATAAATTTTTTGCCTTGGGTATATACACAGAAGAAATATTTAGAAAACTAAAAAACTGTGTCGGGTGTTATTTAATCCAATCAAATGATCTCAGATACTAAAAATGTATTGGTACTTTCCCTATTCATTCCTCAGCAACATCCCTTGAAATATTATCTGACATAGATGTCCCTCTTTTTTCCAGATTTTTCTCAACAGTGACCTTATTTTGTGAATATTGCTGGAAATAATCCTCCAGTCATTCTTCTGGCCCCCTAAAAAGCTTGGTTCCAGCATGTCAGTAGTGATTTATGGCTACTCACTCCTTGGCTTCATCAAGGGGTTAGAATATATATTTGCCCTCAGGAAATGAAAAGGAAACATAAATAAAAATCGCATGGTTGATTGGCCTGTTTCTGGTGAGGTAGGCCACACTTAATAGAAATCACTTTTTTCCCTCTCTTTTCTTAGCTTTTTCTATCACTAAAATGAATGAAATTTTTGTCTGGATGCTTTCTCTTACTCCACTTTTAAAATATAATTAAGTGTTAAATTATGTGATGTGAACTCAAAGTGCTGAAGCAGTTCAGATGAAAAGAAGGTCCGATTAGGTCTTGGGTGGTCAGGAAAGGCCAGATGAAGAGTGTCGCCTGCTCAGGAAGAAGGAGGTCACTGTCGTCAGGGCAGCGACTCGGTCACGTGCACCACCATCCCTTCGTATATGGGTGTGCGGACGAAATGGCACCCACCTCAGCAGAGGTGGCATGTTGAGGGGTAAAAGAATCTAAGATTAGTTAAGCAAGCCAGATTATAAAGCATTGTGAAGATGATCCAAATTGTTTCAATAAAAATGAATATGCACAGCTGAAGTTATCAAATTCTTTAATGACCATGCATTTGGAGCAAAGTGATAGTTGCTGAAGATATAGCCATAAAAGTTTCTTATCTGTTTGTAATGCTTTAGCTTTCTCAAGGTGTTTCTTTTACAGTTCTGCTTTTGATGCACTCAGCAGCACTCTGAAGTAAGGGAAGCAAGCACATCATTCTTTACAGATTGTAAAATTCAGGCTCAGAAAAGTTAAAGATGGGATCCTCTCCCTTACAGAGAGGAAGCTTATCGCATCCTTCACGCGGCTGTGTGGCAGAGGAATGCCGACTGTGTGTGGGCATGCCTTCATCTACGTCCACGTTCTCACCGTGGCAAGTGTCTGCCATGTTGCAAAACAAGTAAACTTCTTGATTTAATTCTTCAAAAAGCATATTATTTATCTTCTTCAGGAAGGCCAAATGGAAAGAAGATAAAAAGGAACTAATATAGAGAGCAGCTACTATTTGTGGCTTTAAATCTTCATAAAATTTATGTATAACATGTTATGTATAAAGTATATCATACTTTTTACATACACACACACAAAGGTAATAAAACAAGAAGTTAAATAACTTCCCTAAGAATACACGGCTAGGTAGTGGGAGCTAAATGGTGGTGAACCCAAATATGCTATAATTTTCCAAATGGTCCTTCCTCAAAGTGTCTATATACAGTTTTCGTACAGAGGAATATCAAGACGGAACAAAAGCTTTTTCAATACTATTTACTCCACCTAACATTGTCACAAAATCATTATTATAAAGAATCTAAAACTCAAAGACACTAATGCTTGTGCTCTTTTATTAATACATCATTCTGCATTATCAAAAACGTATAAACCAAAGTCTTAGTCATTTGCTAAAGCCTTAGGTAATATTAGTCTTCCAGTTATCTGTTATTCCATATTTGCCTGAGTAGGTACTTTTCTCAGAATATATCCAATTAAGGCCTTAGAAAATCATATGAACATATGGTAGTATGATGGTTTACCAAGTTAAAATTTCCAAAGAACTTATAGCATTTGTTTGAAAGAAATACTCATTGACTTCTGACCTCCAGACCTATAAGATAATACATTTATGGTGCTTTAAGCTACTAAACTTGCGGCCATTTGTTTTATCAGCAACAGGAAACTTATGCAATTTGAAACACACAGGACTCAAGAAGGAAAAATATAACTAGAATGGCTCCCATCATCTTCTCCTTTCCCTTTCTCTCTGTTCTTCCCATCCAAGCCTGCTCCTCATCTCCTAGCCAGTCGCCTAAGAGAGAGGAAGAAAGCAAAAGTGGAAGAAAGTGAGTGAGAACAAGAGAAAGAAATGTTGTTTAGGTAGAGAGTATATTCCACAGCTGTCTTTATCTAAGACAAGACAGAAGAAATTAAAGACCTGAAATCCACAAATAACTTAAGAAAAAAATTTTCAAAAGAACAGAAACAAGATATTCTTTGTTTCATTTTGCCACTACAAGACATCCAAATGTCATTCATTCCTCCACTCAACACAGCCAGGGCTCTACCCAGACCATTCCAGTTGAAAAAAAAAATGTTCTTGTTCACATCTAACACTCAACATCTCCAAATCTAAAATTTTTCTCTTCTTTTCAACCTGTAAAACAGAATCCTACAAAACAAACAACAATGTTTCTGTCCTATATTCACAATTGCGAGAAATTTACTTGGTTCTTCAAATGATAATCTTTATCATTTGAAGAACCCCTTGCTTTCTCTCTTTCACTACTCTTAGGGGTATTTTATCAGAAATATATATCTTGAACCTGTTCCCCCCACTATCCTCATCATTCCTTGCTTTAATATTTTCCTTAAATATTTTACTGGGGCTGCAAGCATCAATCTCTGCTTCCCTTGTTTTCATGACATTGAGTCCATGCTCCCAAAACATGGCATGGATGATGACAAAGGCTGTTGAAGCTGGAGCAAAGTAAGAAGAGCAACCACATGATAAGGAAGGGGTGGTGGCAGTAAACCAGGGGGGCAGGTCAGAGCAGGGAAAGGAGAGGCAAGGGGAGGGTAGCAATGGATAAGTTGGATACAAGTGGATGAATCAGTCGAACCTATTATGGACAAGAAAAGCATTTTCTTCATTGTTGGAGTAAAGAGTTACATATAAGAGTGAAACTAGAATGTATCCTGAGATGGTGGATTGGTGGTGACATTAGTGTTAACTCATTGTTTTTGGTATAAATAAGTAAATATAGATATATGGATATATTAATACCTGAGTGCGTATGTTTATGTGTCTATACATACATATATTTTCTGTCCAGTGACAGGGCCAGGAATAAGAGTTATCCCAAGATCAATGTACTCTCCTAGCATTGAGGTCTTGATTTCTAAATACCTTACTACAGGCCAGGGCTCCTTGGAGAAATGACTGCATTCAGTGCTGAGGGAGAAAAGGTGAAACAAACATGGAATATCTTATTGTGTACCTAAGCAAAGAAGGGCTAAAAAAATTGTGAGTTGTCAAAATCACAAGATGGAAGCCCTTTAGTAAGTTCTCTTGCCAGCCAAATGTGGTATAATCTGATTATCAAAATAAATAATAATTATAAGAGATTATAAATATTTGATTAAATTAGGAATCATGAGTCCATCTGGGTATAAATATACAAATAGATATTTCAATGAGGAAAGAGATATATCATATCAGAATATCTCCCTACAGAATATGTATTAAATTTCACTGGGAAAAAGAATTACTTTACATTGAAGAAGTCCAAAAGACATCACCCTAATGAAGTGATCAAAGATAACATCAGCAGTAGCAGGACAAATTGAAATTGGGTGCTACCTGATAGGATGCAATGAAAAAGACACTGTATCCTTTCTGGAAAAATTGTACAACTTGAGGCTAACCATGAAGAGACATTAGGCAAACCCAAATTGAGGGAATTATACTGAAAAATTGACTTATCCTATGTAATTGTGTCCAGGTCATGAAAAGCAAAGAGAGAGTGAAGAAATATTTCAGATTGAAAAAAAAAAAATGGAAAGACATGGCAGCACATGCTTCTGGACTTGATCCCTTTGTTAAAAGAAACACTTTGGGTACCACTGGCACAACTTGAATGGACTCTACCAATTAAATACCAATAACAGATCAATGTTAGTTTCCTGATGCTGATGATGGCATTATAGTTATGCAGAAGAGTATCCTTATTTGTAGTGAGTAAACACTAAAATATTCAGTGGTAATGAAGCATTATGTCAGCAATTCACCCTCAAAAGATTCAGAGAAAAAAATTGTTTTTTGTACTGTACTTGCAATTTTACTGTATGTTTGACATCGTTTCAAAGTAATACCTTTTAAAAATGTTTGATGGCCTCCTAATGCTCATGGACGTAATTTTATTATATTAATATGCCATTCTCATTCAGTCCTTGCCTATCATTTTCCTTATGAAATATTTTATTTATCTTTATTCATTTTGGATGTTTGTGAATTTCCAATAAGAACACCTTTGTGAAAGGTTTCAACTTTTCCAGGGTCTTAGATCCTCCTGCTTAAATATGATAGGAAAGCACCAATGAATTTAATACCATTAATGTTCTCTCTGCACTGGAGCTCTTTAAAAATCATGAAATATTACATAATGTCTTTTTTATTAAAATGTTGACATTGTTAAAAAAAAAAAAAGAGACAAAGTAATTTGATAAAATCTTGAGAAGCTTAGCTTAAAAGAAAATGTATCCAGTGAGAATGGCCTTTATGAACAAGTCCCAAAACAATAAATGTTGGTGTGGATGCGGAGAGATAGGAACACTCCTACACTGGTGGGACTACAAACTAGTTCAACCTCTGTGGAAAGAAATATGGAGATACTATAAAGCGATACAATAGATCTACCATTTGATCCAGTAATCCCATTACCAGGCATCTACCCAAAAGAACAAAAGACACTATAAAAAAGACACCTGCACTCGAATGTTTACAGCAGCACAACTCACAATTGCATAGATGTGGAAACAACCCAAGTGCCCATCAATACATGAGTGTATTAATAAAATGTGGTATATATGTATACCATGGAGTACTATTCAGCTATAAGAAACAACAGAGATACAGCACCTCTTGTATTTTCCTGGATAGAGCTAGAACCCGTTCTACTAAGTGAAGTATCCCAAGAATGGAAAAATAAGCACCATGTGTACTCACCAGCAAATTGGTATTAACTGATCAACACCTAAGTGGACACACAGGAACAACGTTTATCGGGTGTCGGGCAGATGGGAGGGGGGTTGGGGGATGGGTATATACATACATAGTGAGTGCGATGCGCACCATCTGGGGGATGGACACTCTTGAAGCTCTGACTCTGAGGGGGGAAGAGGGGAAGGCAATGCACGTAACCTAAACATTTGTACCCCCATAATATGCTGAAATAAAAAAAAATAGGAATGGAAAACCAAGGATCATCACACATCTGAGCAAAGCCCCTAATAAAGGTAGAGACCCAAACAGGAAAGATATTATATTTAAAATGATTTTAAATATGAAACAAAAAAAGAACTATGCAGAGAGAAATTAAATATTAAAAACATGATTTTGTTGGACAAGGTTGAGTTTTTGAGGACCACAGGTTATTGTAATAGATAGGATTTTTTTGCCAATCCTCAAAGAACCAATTTTTGCCCCATTGGGGTATTACTGAAACCTCAGTACTTGTCCCCAAGGCCAAATCAATGAGCACAAAGAACAAGGACAAGTGGTATGAGGAAAAAGGAAAGATAAGTTTATTAATTTGCCAGCAAATGAGGAGGATGGAGGATTAACATCTCAAAGACCAGCATCCTGACTTTAAGCAGAAATACAGGGCTTTTTTAAAGGGCAGGGGTGTTGGCAGCAGGGCTTGGGCCTACTTGACCAGTGTCACATATCACAGTTTTGGGTTATTGTTGCTTAACTTTAATTGGTGATTTCAATCTTGGGCCATTGTGGCCTTATCTCCAGTGACTAAGACCTTGTGATCCTTGTCTGGACAATTCTGTTTCTCACCTCTCACAAAAATTCACTCAACATGGTTAACAGACCTAAATCTGAAACCATGAAACCTTAAGAATCCTAGAAGAGGATTTGGGAAGACCCTTTCAGACATCAGCCTAGGCAAAGAATTCTTGAAGAAGACCCCCAAAGCAATTAATGCAGCAACCAAAATAAACAAATGGGACCTGATCAAATTAAAAAGCTTCTGCACAGCCAAAGAAACTATCACTAGAGCAAAAAGACAACCTACAGAATGGGAGAAAATATTTGCTCTCTACACCTCCGACAAAGGCCTGATAACAAGAATCTACCTAGAACTTAAAAGAATTAACAAGAAAAAAATCAAAAAAACCCATTTATAAATGGGCAAAGGAGATGAACAGAAACTTCTCCAAAGAAGACAGAATAATGGCTAGCAAACATATAAAAAAATGTTAAACATCTCTAATCATTAGAGAAACGCAAATCAAAACTACAATGAGATACCACCTAACCCCAGTGAGATTGGCCTCTATCAAAAAATCCCAAAACAACAAATGCTGGCGAGGATGTGGAGAGACAGGAACACTCTTACACTGCTGGTGGGACTGCAAGTTAGTACAACCTCTGTGGAAAAGAATTTGGAGATTCCTCAAAGAGCTAAAAATAGAATTACCATTTGATTCAGCAATAGCATTTTTAGGCATCTACCCAAAAGAGCATAAGACATTCTATAATAAAGACATCTGCACGTGAATGTTGATGGCAGCACAATTCACTATTGCTGGGTCATGGAAACAACCCAAGTGCCCATCAATTCACGAGTGGATTATTAAAATTTGGTATATGTTTATGATGGAATATTACTCAATTTAAGAAACGACAGTGAGCTAGCACCGCTTGTATTATCCTGGATTAAGCTTAAGCCCATTATTCAAAGTGAGGTGACACAAGACTGGAAGAATGGGCCCCACTTGTACTCGCCATCAAATTGGTACTGACTGATTAACACGATGGTGCTCAAATGGTGGTGGTGTTCACTAGGGATTCAGGGTGTGGAGGGTAAATCCACGTCTGAGCGACGTGGTGGGCACTGTGGAGGGGAGGGACATGCTTGAAAAGTAGTTGGAGAAGGGAATTAGGGGTCTCAATAGGGGGAAGGAAATCCTCTAAAACTGATTTATGTGATTAACTGTACATCTTGGTAAATTCACTAATAATCATTTAATTGTCCACTTAAAATGGAGTAAAGGCATGATATGTAAAGTATACTTCAATAAAGATAAAAAAATAAATAAATAAAATAAAATAAAATAAAAACATGAAAAAAAAAAGATAATAGAAAACAAACAGCAAAGAACCTTTTTTTGCCCCTTGATCACTGGCTTGGGAATGGAATGCAAGTTTTAATTCCCAGAAAGGGGGGAGGGGTTTTAAAGAGACAGCTTGTAAAACATTGCGTTGCCCTTTTTTAGACCTTTACCTCCATTACATGGGTACAACATTGCCCCTTTGGAAAACACATGCCTTAAAGAGATAAAAGAAGACATTGCATCTGTGAAACGAGATTACTATAATATTTAAAAAATGAACAGTGAAATGAGAAAGAAAGGTAGCTCAGAGCAGTCTGAAGAATGTGTGAGAAAAACAAAAAGAAAGTGTAGGTGACAAAAAAAATAGGAAAATTTTGCCCTGAGACAAAATTTTGTAGCTGTCTACTGTTTCTCAAAACCACCAGACTGCCCCACGTGCCTTGTACACAAGCCAATGGCACACCTACCCTTTCCCTAATGATTCAGTGTTCTCTGGGATTTCATATTTCCACTCTTGCTCTTCTGCTTACCTGCATGGCCCTTGCTTGGCTCCTCCCCCTTTTAATCTCTTAATAGGAAACGTCTGCTGTCCTTTAAGATCATCAATCTCTCCAGGGCAGAGAAAGTTTCTTGCTAATTCTCCCATCATGATTTGTACATAACTTTATTATAATCCCATGCTGTACTACATTATTTGTTTACCAGTTTGTCTTTCTGCACTGGAATGTAGTTCCTGGGAGATTAACAGTAACTCATAATCATCCCTGTGGCTCCCAATGATAGTGCCTGCCACATTGTAAACATTTATTGAGAATCATCAACTGACTGAATGAATGAATGAGTTATGCCCTGAGAGAATTAATGAATGAAGGATAAATGAATGATGGAGTGGAGCTTGAATTACAGTGAAAAATCATTAACTACTTTTACTTTTTATTACTTTGGTAAAAGTAGGACCATGCGACATTCCTGCTGTTTGTAAAAGAGTACCCATATTGAATTTTTGTGTATTTTTGTAACGATGACAGTGATTTGTTAAGTTTGTATGAAATTTCACGTGCTTAAATATGGTCCTTTTGTTAGTGTTTGAATAAAGACGTAGTGGGGAGTTGGAAAGAATGAAAAAGCAGAGGCTGGAATATAAAGGGCTCACAAAGGTTGAGAAGCTACAACCAAAATCAGATCAACAGGGATTTACCAGGGTCATTTCACCCCCACCCCATCCCGTTCACCATCTCTATAGTAACAGTTAACATTCAATGACCTTAAAACACTGGGAGGCAAAACATGCCTGGTGTAGGCCTTTTGATAATTTGGGGGAGAGGGAAGAGCTCACATCAGATTTATGAGTTTTTGCTAATCATGATCTCCCCCCAAGTTATACAGGATTTGGTTAGTAAAAACTTATTTGTAATTTTATATAAAATCATTATGAGAAATATGCTTAGTGTTTAGGAAAAGATTTTGTACCTGCCCTTAGAACTCTATGAAGATAGAATTTTATATGTTTCCAGCTTAAAATTAAGTCAAAAATTTTGAATAATGCTAAGTGAAATAAGCCAGGCACAAAAAGACAAATACTGTATGGTCTTACTTATGTATTTAATCTAAAAAATCTGATCTCATCCAAACAAAGAGTAGAAAGGTGGTTACCAGAGGCTGACGGGGAGGAGGAAGGATAGGGAAAGGGAGGATGTGAACCAAAAGTTGCCAAGTTCCAGTCAGACTGGAGGAATAAATTTTAGTGATCTATTGCACTGAGTGATGACCACAGTTAATGATCATGTACTGTGTATTTCAAAATTGCTAAATAATAGATTTTTGATGTTTTCACCACAAAACAAGGATAAGTTGGTGAGATCTTAGATGGGTTAATTAGCTTGATTTAATCTTTCTACAATGTATACATAGGTCAAAACATCACATTGTACCCCACAAATACACACAATAATTATTTGCCAATTAAAGTTTTAAAAACTTATTAAAATTTTTGGATAATGCTTTTGTTTAAAGTATATTTCCAACAGGTAAATCTGCTATTTTGAAATAACAGCTAAAATACTTCACAAGCTGTTTCATTAAGGATTGAGTCTTACTTATGTTTATATATCTCCCTCTGATTCAAACACTGCACTTCCTAAATTCTAAGTTTTTATTCCCGAGTGAATAAATGAAAGTAAAATAAACTTTTTTGAATGCAGAGCAATAGTTATCCAGCAATATTTATGCAATTTTAACTATTTCTTTGAGTTTGGGAATATTCCATTTTCAAGTATTTTTATCCTATAGAGGTAATTCACTAAAAAGTACTAAATGTATTTTAATGCATAGGGCAAGATTATTTATATGAGGTCAAATAAAAGTTAATTTTAAAATCTATATGCTAAGACAAATATTTTAGATTTCCCTTTCTCTCTAACCTAAACCAGGTTCTAGGTATTAGTGAATTTTTGTTTATGTCTTTATTTTTTGCATCAGAAAAATGATGTGTACCCAGCCAGCCTTTTGAAGTGAAATCATTCAAGTCAAGCTTAGGTGCCCTCCAAGCCAGGCTGTGATGATGAAAACAAATAGAATCTTTGTACTCATGTAGGTCTTTCTATTAAAGCTTGGAAAAACCTTTAACAAACATTCTCTCATTAATCCCTTTACAAGGCCAAGCTGCACAAGGTGGCCATGGTAAACTAATAAATCTATCAAAATAAAGAAAAAAATCTATTTTATAAGAAGACCATCTCCATCTGATGCATCTTTTTTTTGAAATTTATACTAATTAAATGTCAATTTTATGGTTGTTATTAAATGGCGGAGAGAGAGTCAGTAAGAGTTTGAAATAGCAGGTCCCAATCTTAATAACTCTGTTAATTTGGCTGTTTTGTAGAGAATAATCATGTCTGTCCTGAGCTCCTCAAAGTGTTGCTATGAAGATCAAACATACACAAAAGTTCTCTGTAAATTATTACTTTAAAAAATCAAATAAAGAGAATTATTCTATACAAACTGCTAATCAGTGCTTGGCAGTAATTTGGAGGATTTGTGATTACATTTTGTCAATCCCATGACCCCCTAGCACCCAGCCTTGCCCCTTTTAATCCTTCTTCTCACCACAGCAGAGTGGCATGATCCCTCCACCTGAAAAGCACTGAAGGTTTCCCACCTCTTGTTAAATTAAGACCAGTATAATAAAAAGGAAAGGCCTCCAAGGACATACCTGGTCTGGCCCTATAGCCCAGGGCTGTATTCCCCTCTGTTTGCCCCCACTGTACCCAGCACTCAGGTCCCACCTGTCTTCTTACAGTCCTTAGGTGCTTTCCCACTGCATAGCTTTTACCTGTGTATCCTGCACGTCTCCCCTGCCTTACCTGCTCTTCCTGCACCTCCCTTGGCACACAGTTGAAATACACACACCCCTGCCCTAGCTCAGTCTTACTCATCTGAAGATTTCATCACTTCATCAGACTATCTTTCACTCACCTCTGAGACCAGGTTTAACACCCATTTGCTTTTATAAGACCCCATATCCCTATTCTATTTACACCAGTATAACACTTTTAAAAGCATAAGTTTACTAGTAATTGTATGATTATGTGATTCTTGTCTGTTTTCCTCTTTAAATTGTAATCTCCATGGGAACAGTGACTTTGTTTCTGCTCATCAATACATCTCCAGTTATAAGTACCATACCTGACACTAAATAAATATTAGTTGAACAAATAAATTTGAGACAAAAGTAGGATCTCAAAATGCATAACACATTTAATCGTGTTTTCTGATAAACTCCCAATCTAAGTTGAGGCCCTATTATTACTTCTGAGAAAGGCTCAATCTACTACCAAAAAATGTAAAGAAGTGGCCATTCTCCAGATTGCTTCAGATTACACAATTTACAGTTAAGGTGTGTCAAGAGGTGATCAAGATAATTCATTAATTTTTCCAAATGTATGCTTTTCTAATACCCAGAAATTTTCTTTTCTGATATTACAAAAAGAATGAGAGAAAAATTTAAGTGGTAGAAACAGTAAAATTTCATTGCACAGATGGAGAAAGGGAGGATGAATGAGTTAACTTAAAATATTTTACCCTTAAAAATTAATCTGGCGAAGTGGCATTTACAATCAACTCTGTTGATAAATGACATGGGAAAGAAATAATGTAGTTTATCCAAATCTATAGATAAGCCACATTAATTTAGTTTTTGTTTCTTCTTTGAAATTTAGGAGAGTTGTTTCAGAAATTTCAGAAACCTATGGCTGTTTTGTTTTGCTAAGGAATATATTAAAATCAGTTTAGATTTCCTATTTGTACAATAACTAATAGTGTAGAATGCATATTGGGTGTTGAATAAATCCTGAAATAAAAAAATCCACTTAGATAAGGCACATATAACGCTTTAAAGAGACTTAAAATTTTTTCTCGTACAAGAAAAGAGCAATATAAATCTGGAGTGTGGTCTGGGTCCTGTGCTTCCAGCAGATCATCCCAGCTCCCTGAACCACTGTTTCCTCTTCTGGGCTCTAGGAGTGTAATGGCCTTTGGGGTTGGGTAATAGAAATCTACGGAAACCAGAATAAAATAAGAGGAAATGACTATTCTACTGCACGTGTTAGAAAAGAAATTATCATCACTCAGATTTCTCATTGATTTTACTTAAAAAAAAAAGAAGAAAGTCTATTGTGACAGATCATGCACATCTTTCATAACTGGTTTATTTTATTTCCCCAAGCTTCAACTCCACACATTCACTCAGATCTAATGCAATCCCCAAGGAACTACCTTATTTCAGTCTCTGCTGAGATCCGATCAGCCCCTGCAGGACCCCTTTTCAGTGAAGCAGAAGATAAGTGTACTTGATTTCCCCTAGTTAGCTGTCTATAGACGTTTGGAAAGATTTCATATTAGGATTCTCATTAACTTGGAGAGGGAAATTTCTGCCTTATTTGTATAATATATTTGCATATTGTTTGCTATGCTGTTGAAAAAGCACTTGATGTTATCAATTCCATGGTAATCAATACCGATTTTTTTGATTTTTAAAAATTTTTTAAAAAATTCTGTAAGTAAAACCACATTATCCATTTTAATCAATAAAGACTCCTCAATATAAGTAAGAGTAAATTTCTTTTCATTTCCTTAAACATTAATTTAAACTAATTTTCCAAAATGTCTGCCCTCTGAAAAGAGAGGAAGTAAGCTGTTCAGGATAGGTAAGTCATACGTACATTTATAACTTCCCTTTATCAAAGAATTCAATGAATAGTGTAGGATGTTAAATCCAAATAATTACAGGTAGACATGGTCCTCATTAGTCATTCATCAGAATACATGAAGAAACTTCAGGACATTTAGATGTGATTAATATCCAGAATTAAACCTTAATATTTCTTTTGTTATAAAAGAGCAAAATACTTCTGGAATAGCAAAGTTTTTTGTAAGTTACATTGGATGTAGGAAAATTCTTTAATTTGCGTTTTAAAATTGTAAAACTCATAAACGCATGATATTAATATATTTTTATAAGAAAACAAGAAGGGTATATGCTTTGGATTTCAGTATTAAACTCAATACATTTTCTTCCAAATAAGTTTCTGAACATCTTTGGAGTTAGAAACAGTTGTAAGGGGGGAGGGGCAGTTAGCTGAGACTTCATTTAATCGAGGTAGCAATGGTGTGGCAACAGGCACCACCACCAGTTTTATTTGTCACATCATTGTTCTGGCATCTGGGTAAGAAATATCATCATTTTTGTTGTTGTTATTACTGCTGCTGCTGCTGTTTTTGGTAACATTTCTACGGAGCGTCCACTGTACTGACCACGTATTGAGTTCTATGCAAGGAAGTCCGGAGCTATTTGGGACAGTCCTTCAAGATGTAAATGGAGTGGTCCCTGCTTTTTCTTGTTCTAGCTACATGGGATTTCAATTCCAGCCTGGGAGCGAGGGGGAAGTCCTATTACATGTTGTTTATGGTTTTGGTGCATTAGTCGGTTTCTTTTATTAAACCAGATACAAGTTGTGACATGCTGTTAATTCAATCACTAATAACTAGCTCAAATTGCAAATCTATGTCAGCAGGTTGGTGTTGATTAAGCTGTAGCCATCACTAGCATATTGTTTTAAATGCTTTATAAATTTTATTTTCTGCAGCAATAGACTACTTGGTTTATTTTTTTCTCTAAGCCAAAAGAATTGCACAAAGGTCCCTCTGTGGGCCCTCTGCAGACCTCGGCTTTCCCTGTGCTGCAAGGCGGGCTGGCAACCACTAGAGGGGAGGAGACAGCCGGATTTATTGGAGGCTTCACCACAGAGACTGACGGTAGCGAAGCTGTGAGGGGACGGGGAGCCAAGAAGAAGGGTTTAAGTGTATCAGAGAGGTTGGCAAAAACAGAAAAAAATAGGCTTCTTAAGGTATGAGAGAAATTTGCTTCTAACAAATTAGGAGTAACTAGGAAGGCGGTTAGAATTTTGGATTGTGCTTACCTGTTAACCCACAGTCTTAAGCATTAGCAGGAGCTATGAAATCAGAGTTAACCCTTATGAAAACAAATGGCTCTCTCCTTAGGACTACAGCTAATGCACACGCGTGTTAGGAGGAGCAGCTATTGGGGAAGGATGAGGAAGGGAATCAAAGATGATTTGGCTGTTCGAGGTAAAGTGAAAACTTAGCATATAGCTCATTTTCTCACGTATTCCAATACCTGTCTGTCCCCCATTCTCAGCACTTCAAATCCCTTCATTCCATTGCTAAGAGGAGAAAAGGAGAAGGAAACATCACGGAAAGTAAAATACTGATACAATAAACAAGAAAGAGGGGGTCTGAGGACAGAAACTTTGTTTAACCTTCCTGAACATTCCAAACTATAATACCCTAATACATGTAACTTAAATAAAAAATAATCATCCAAGATTAGTGAAGAACCGCATGTAACATGTGAGCACTACTTTTTTGATTTTTTAAATCCAGTTTGAAATTGTCAATCTTTTAATTTTTTTCCTGAGAAAAGAAAATATACTTAATATTAGCATTGTTAAAGTGCCACAACATAGAACCAGAGGTTGTTCTATGTACTCTCCTGAGTGTGATTGCACTAAGATCATTCGGTTTCCATTTGGAAAGCCAGTGGCAATTACCGGAATACAATGTATCATGCATTTGCTCACTGGATATAAAACGTATATACTAATTCGCAATAAAATGTAACAGCTGTCGGTGCATTTTCTGCTCTGTTACTTCAATAAATTGGAACTCTGACTAGAAAATGGGAATATTGCATTTTTACACACTCTGTAATGTGTTTGCTTTTTGCAAATACAATTTATTTTTTTCATGACAAAAATTGTGGTTTGTTATTACTGCTAGTGGATAAATATTCCTATATCAGAATGAATTACATATGGTATCTGTAAAGCAGTAGTAATATTTTCTGCTTTTTATTGTAGCCTGTCTCCAGTAAACAAAATACACTTAACCTACTTCTGTCACATACTGAGAGAGTATGTGTGTGTGCGCGCGCTTGTGTGTGTGTGTGCGTGTGTGTTTTCATTGTAAAGGCTGTCTGTTGGGGGTAGGCAAAGGAAGTTGAAGTTTATTTTTTATCCTATATTCTCAGGTGTCTGGGTTGATCATTAACATTTATTTCCAGATACCATCATTTCCTTCAGAGCTTATTTTTGTTTAGGTTTCAAGTCTCTTCTTTCATACATTTGCTAATCAGGTTTCTTTGGAATAGGAAGCAGTGTCTCTGAGTTTTATTTAAAATAAAATGCCTGCACATTTCTGTAATTTTGTTACTTGAGGTCAGACTTTTCACAGATAATTAGCCTTTTACACACTGTGAAATCAACCTGCATTGGTTATTTGGCTAGACTCTTTGCTTCTGTTCTTTATTTCCCAGAAGGTTAACGTGCTGAAAATCTAGCTTCAAGCTCATAGTACTGTCTCTTTGTGTTGCTAATTATCCCGTTGCATAATTATTAATATCAGGAGCAGGAAGAGGAAACAAGCACACCAAATAGTCGTGAATGCTGGTGTTCTGGCAGGAAGCAAGCCCTGCATTAATAAAATGTGCCTGTGCCAATATCACAGGAGATAGGAACGTTCCTTGTTAAGGATCATTTATTAACTGAGATCATCTTTTAGTTCGCCTTGGGGTAATGACTAATGTCAATGGCAAATTTCACAGTTGTCTAGAGAAATGAATTAAATTTGTAATAAAAAGCCCTTCGGCTTGTTGTACATGTTCATTTATTGGAGTAGTTGAACTAGGAGGAACTGTAAGGCAACCAAGAACATCGGCTTAATTTTCCTTACATATAATAGTGACCTTTAGCTCCATATTGAAAAAGTTACCTATTATGGACTGGTAAATTAAATGAGAAGTTCCTCTAATGCAAAATAAACTAGATGACTGAGCTAAGTTAAACGGCCTTTGAGCCTATATGATTCTTGATAGAAAAATAGTCTTTCTTTTTTAATATGGCTTTTCTATTTAAGCCATCATAAAGTAAGTCACTTGACATATAAGCAAGAGAATATGATAATTTAAAGTGAGATTTCATAGAGTTACACCTACTTATTTTACTGCAAGTTCCTTGGGTGGTTTCATTTTGTGATCTGATGCAGTGTTTTTAAAAATGTTGTTTTAACATTCTTTAATTCTAAATATACAGCGTGTTTTTTATTTACTTGGCATAGCATGATGTTACTGTAATTATTTATGGAAGTTTTTGTGTTGCTTTATGTAGTTAAGGAAAGCATATTTCCCAGGAGGAAGAACAATTACACCACTGTCTCTTTTTCTGTTTTAGAAAGACTAATTCCGGATTCCTTTTCTGAGAGTGAGTTGGACTTGGAAAATGATAATTACTTTTAAAACAAGCATGATGACCAAGCATGGTATTCTCATTTTATAATAGAAAATATAGAAGCGCCAGTCTCCTTATGCAATCTGTTGTCTAAACCGTAGTGCACTTGAAGCAAATTATCCTAATCAAGGGACCAGCCCAGCTAAGGATAGCAAGTAAAAAATGGACATTATTTTCAGTGAGTAAAGACAATTGGAATATTTATATAATTCACCATGTAATATTTCTTTCAGAGAGGTAAACTTTCATCACATATTTTAAAACTTTAAAATAAGGTCTCAATATTTTCACCTTTAGAGCATATTGGTGAAACATATTCATGGGCTTACAAAAGCTTCATTCCCATTTACAGTGGGACATACTGTACTCAGAGAAATTCACATACGTGCACTACATACCACTGCCACACTAGACGTGTTGCTAAAAATGAATAAAAATATCCACGGGCCCCAAGAGAGACAAAAACAATAAGAAGAAGCAGCCATCAGAGGTATAATTTTGGGTGCCCTTGTTTTGAAAGACATAGGAAAATGCTTGCTTGCAGCTTATTCCCTCCAAAATTGTAGATTTCTAGAAATAAGACAAATGCTTAATTTTTCTCAATTTTAATTATTTTTCCAATTACTTATCTTCGTATGTCTCCCTTTAACCTAATATTGTATCTACGTTATACCAGCCATTGCATTATCCAGAAATGGGTTGGAGTTGCCTCCAAATTATTTTGTCTCTCTAGCTTGTTGGGTGTGCTCCGGGGTGTACTATATGCTTATTCATGACTTAGGAGAACCTCAGAAATTTGGACATCTTTCTCTCCTTAATGCAGATGCTCACAGCATTCTAATAAGGCCAGGAAAAGAGTTCCCAGTCTCCTTTTACCCACTCTCTCACCTCATCCCTTTTTAGCATGTAACCTTATTCTCTGTGGGATTACTTGGATGAAAACCAATTAGGGAGCAGTTTGCAATATAAATGCACACAAATTACTGCAGATTGAACAGTGCCCATGCCAACTCATCATACAGTATATAATGCCCTGAATGGGATAAATATTTAAGAGTTGAGAGGAAATGGATGCAAAATATTGAGAAAAGACTCTGAATGCCAAATCAGGACTAATAAAATATATAACTAAAAGTATGGACTGCCTTCACCCCACCTCCCTCTGCCTTCCTGTTCTCTATTCTGTGTGGAGATGTGCCCACAGGCCTCCTGAAGTGTGTTCTCCTTTGCTAATCCTCCCACAATGGTCCACATGAGTTTCTGAGGGGTCTGCCATACCCTTCTTTCTATGACTGTCAATTCCTGTCTAATAAGCCAGTCTCCCACCCTGCCTCTTCCAGAGGGCCTCATTCTCAAGCTGGGAGGGGACAGCTGTCTCAAAGGCCTGGACAGCTCTAAGAATTACTGAATGGGCAAATCAGTATTTAGCGACCATGCTTTTCAGCATGCTTATTGGAATAAGTTCAGTAAAGAACAAGCACGGGAGGGAGACTTATGAAAATCCTCCAGTCGGGACTTTTGGGACATGATTTAAAAGGCTAACTTGGATTCTCAGTGAAACTACAACCGAAGTTAATGATTAATGTTATGCCTCCAGTTGACAAAGTGATGGCGGTCAGCTTTGAAGGTTTATTTTATTTATTTATTTATTTTTGAGGTAACCAAAAGAAGCAAAGGGGTTTCTGTTTTTTCTCACCACATCTCTCTCAATGTAATCATCCCTACTCTCTCTCTCTCTCTTTCCTTTTCCATTGTGTAGAGTATATGGATAGTTCGCAAGCTGAAAACATGAAAACATTCAGGTTAGACCAATACTTTTCCATTATATCCGCAGACCTCTTTTTTTCCTCCCTTGGTTCTGTCTTCCTAATAATTTTATTCATGCTGACTTTTTAATGCTTAATCAGATAGAAGGAATCATTCGTGGACTTCACGCAGACTATGTGATCCTTGCACATAATGTTCCCATTAAGAGGACCCAAACTTCATGATCCTGGGTATAGAGTTAAATGAGTCACTGTGCATAATTAATCGTCATAATTACTCACTCAGTTCTTTCTGCTGGCCCTTTGTGAGAAGTCCGGTGACTCATACATCAGGTAGCGGGGGAGTTTGTCAGAAAGTGATTGGAAGGGTTTGCAGGCTTTGGCAGAAGATTGGCGTGGCCTGTTTGGAACTTCACTTTTTACATTCTCTGCCTCTCAGTTTCCACCTGTGGCCCCACTTGGCGGCTCTCAAGCTAAAATGCTTGCCAAGGGATCCAAAGCTGTGACCATTTCAAATTAGAATACAGGAAGTCAGAGAAAAATATCTTCTTTTACTTTTTTCCGTACAATGTAATATTAAAATAGCTCTCATAAAGAAGTTGCATTCTTGGAGAATGGAGCTTTATGACAGATGAAAGATGTATAAAGGAAATTCTGGATTTATGGACTTGAAGTATACGCTTCTTTTCCCACTCTGTTCCTCCACCATATACTCCTTTCCCTTACTCAGCGTCAGCCCTCTGGCCATTGCCTAGAAGCCTGTGGGAAGGGTCTGGGTTCTAGAATCAGACTGTCTGGATTCAAATCTCTAACTCTATCACTAATTCTCTGTGTGGCCTTGGGCAGTTTACTGGACTTCTCTGTACCTCACTGTCTCTGAGATAAAAAATGGAAAAGAAAGTAGTTCCTAATATATAAAGTAGTTTTAAGACTATAAAGAAAGGTACTCAGGACCGGGCGTGGTGGCTCACGCCTGTATTCCTAGCACTCTGGGAGGCCGAGGCGGGCAGATCACTCAAGGTCAGCAGTTCGAAACCAGCCTGAGCAAGAGCGAGACCCTGTTTCTACTAAAAAGAGAAAGAAATTAGCTGGACAACTAAAAATATATAGAAAAAATTAGCCGGGCATGGTGGCGCATGCCTGTAATCCCAGCTACTCGGGAGGGTGAGACAGAAGGATCACTTGAGCCCAGGAGTTTGAGGTTGCTGTGAGCTAGGCTGACGCCACGGCACTCTAGCCTAGGCAATAGAGTGAGACTCTGTCTCAAAAAAAAAGAAAAAAAAGAAAGGTACTCAGAGCAGTTCCAGGCACAAACTAAGTATGTGGTATATGTCAACTCTTGTTGTTGTTGACAAAGATAGAAACAAGACACAGATACCTACTATTGTTATTAAAACTTTTGATGTAAACTATAGCCAATGTAATAGTGTGATAATGTATATAAAAGTTTTAGATATTAAAAGAGATAAATAAAGTTTATTGAATGTCTATATTTAATAGATATTACCTAAGTAAATCAAGTGGAAACTATAAAATCAATTAATATTTTTAATGAGGTAGAAATGACAAACACAAATAACTCACTTGCAGAATCTAGCAATAAGAAAATATTGTGTTGGGGGAGGGAAAATCATATTCATATGGAAACACATTTAATAAGAAATATATAAGTCCTGTATGAAGAACACTAAAAACATTGGAAGAACATCAAGAAGATTTGAAAAAATGGCTACATATAGCATATTTCCTGTTATATTAATACAAAATCGAACTTAAAAACACCTTCAATTATTTCTAAGTGAATTTATGAGTATAATAAAACTCTAACAACAAAAATCATACCAGATTATTTTAAGATTAACAAAGAATTATAAAATTCATTTGGAAGAATAAATTTTTTATTATTAAATGAAAGTTTAAAACTGAAGAGTCATGATGCGTCTCTAGTGTTATCAGCTACGAAAGTATGTTATAAAGCTATAATACCTTAAACAGTGTTGTAGTAGAGTAAGTAGAATAAAGATCAATAAAATGCAAGAGAAAATTTAGAAAGAGGTTAAATGCATATATTCAACTTAGTTATATTCCAAATTAATGCAGACAAAGGGGTTACTCAATAACTGCCACTGGAATAATTGATTAATTTATTTCCTGTAAGAATATTGACAAAGAATGTGAGCAACAATTCACAAATGAAGAAGTCAAAAGTCAATGGACATGCAAAATAAAGCTGCAACATCTAAATTTTGCATATCAAAATAAAAAATAATAAAGCAAATAAAAACTTTTCCGGTTGCCAAGGGTATAAGGAAGCAAGGCCTCTCATACAATTCTGATGTGAATGTAAATTTAAAAAGTCTTTGGTAAGGAAACTCAGCAATACGTATCAACAAGTTTAAAATATTTATTCTGTTTGGCAGAGTATTTCTACTTTTAAGAATATATCTTGTGAAAATTATTAGAAGTATAAATAAAATATCATTTGTGAATATTCAGCCAGGATTGATTTTAATAATGTAAAATTAAGAAAACCACAAAATTACCAGCAATAAGGTATTTTTAAAAGTATTACCTGCTTATAAGTTGGCTTGCAAGTAGTAGCCGTTTATACAATGTCATAGTACAATATTTAGTAACATGGGAAATTTTTACGATAAATTGGTAATCCTAAATATCTGATTTTTTTTTAAATGTGTACAGAGTAATCTCAATTCTTTAAAAGGCATATATGGATAGAGAAAAACTACTAGAAGAGTGGAAACTAAAAGGTTTGCTTTTTTGTGTACAGTGGGATTACTGATTATTTTTGCTTTCTTCTAGTGCTTTTCTGACTTTTGTTGATTTTCTACCGTAAGCATCTTTTATATTTAGGAGAAGTTGTTTAAAATAGAGACTCTGTAGTGCTCTGGTTTGGGTGCAAGCAAGAAATATGACATGTGATAATCCTATGATAGTGTACCTGCTCTCCTGTATACTAACCCCTATTACTTTCTAGAAAACCAAGACTGTTTCTGCCTTGGCATCCTCACATGGTCTCTTTCCTCTTCCAGGAAAATATTTTCATGTCTACCTCCACTCTCGTGAACTCTGGAATTTTCATGTCCTTTTTATCCTTGTTTGCATATAACCTCCTTAGAGAGGCTTGCTCTTTCCTCCTACCTAGTAAAGACCCTAACTTTGCTCATTGTGTTTATAAACTGACACTTCAGTTGCAGATTAGTGTGTTCCCTTGTATACCATTTGCCTTCCACAGCAGGCTGTAGGTTTCTTTGGGGCATGGTCTCTGAAAATTTGCTCAATCACCATACACCTGATAACTAACTACACAAGGACTGGCACATGGTGTTGCTCAAAAATAGTTGTCAGCTTAAGGAATGACTAAATCAGCTGTGGTATCACGGTCAAATTATTTATTACTGCTAATCCTCAGTATTATCATCTTGAAAATTGGAATACTACTTTCCTCATGGGCTGTTATCAAGACAAAGTGAGATCATATTTACAAAGTACTTAGACAATGATGGTTACCAGTCTGAAACTCATTATATATTATTACTTTGTTATGTAATAATAATGATTATAATAAGGGAAAGCAGAATGCTCAGAGGATTTATAAATTAAGAATTTAAAAACTGATTTTTAAAAACCCACAAATTTTAGGAATACCTTAGAGTGGTTTGACCTTTAGCAAGGTGGGATTGGGGATTGGGTAGAAATAGGCAAATTGGATCATTCCCTCGATATCTGAAACCTCTCACTCCAATAGTGAGAACCAGAGTTCTCACAATTGTCCATTGACTTGCTTAATTGTTCAGTTCCAGTGTACATGCATAGTGGCATCAGAATTGTTAGCCCATGGGTAAAATACTTTATCATGGGCTAGAGTACAGTGCCCATGCATATCTCCTTTAATCTTACAAATTCCACTCATGTCCAAAGTTATTTAAGTTAGCACCATTTTTTCCCAGCCCCTTCAGTGAGGTTGTTTCCTATAGAATGATATATGATTGGAATCATACAATAAATAACATTTACAAATTGGCTTCTATAGCTTAGTAATATGTATTCAAGATTTATTCATATCTTTTGTGGCTTAAAGTTTCATTTCTTTTGATGCTAAATAAACAAATATTCTGTTGTATGTATGTATTGTGGTTCATTTACTCATTAACCTATGGAAGAAAATCATAGTTGCTTCCAGTTTTGAGCCATTATGAATAAAGATGCTATAAACATTTATGTGCAGGCTTGTATGTGGACATGTTTTCACATCAGTTGGATAAATACCTAGGAACTCGATTGCTAGATCATATGGAAAGACTATGTTTAGATTTGTAAAAAATTGCCAAGCCATCTTCCAAAGTGGCTGTACATTTTGTATTTCAACCAGCAGAGAATGAGATTCCATATTTATGCTGTCATTTGATATTTTCAGTGTTTGGGTTTTAGTCATTCTAAGGTGTATTGCTATGTCACTGCTTTATCTGCAATGATTGAATGACAATTGGCATTGAGTATATTTTCATATGTGCATTTACTATCATATCTTTGGTGAGGTGTCTGTTCAGATCTTTTGCTCATTTTTAAAAATTGGGTTGTTGGTTTCTCATGTCGAGTTTTAAGTTTCCTCGTATATTTTGTGTACATACAAGTCCTTTATAAGATATGTGTTTCGGAAATATTTAGAGCCTATTGATTGACTTTTGGTTCTATTAACAAAGCATAGTTTTTTAATTTTAATTAAGTCCAAATTATCAATTTTTTTCTTCCATGGATTATACTTTTTGTGTTGTGTCTAAAATATCATCATCACACCCAAGATCACATCGATTTTCTTCTATGTTTTCTTCTAGAAGTCTCATAATTTTGCATTTTACATTTAAGTATATGTTGTATTAATTTTTTGCAAAAGGTATAAGATCTGTATCTAGTTTTATTTTTAAAAAATATGAATGTCCAAAGGTTTCAGCAACATTTATTGGAAATAATGGTTTTCCTCCTTTGTTAAAGTTCAGTTGTTTACATTTGCATGGGCCTATTTCTGGGATTTTTATTTTTTCATTTCTTTCACATTGAATTCATGTATCTTTTTTTTCTTTGCTAATACCTTGCTGTCTTAATGACTACAGCTTTTTATTTTATTTTATTTTTTTTGAGACAGAGTCTCACTGTGTTGCCCGGGCTAGAGTGTCGTGGCATCAGCCTATCTCACAGCAACCTCACACTCCTGGGCTCCAGCAATCCTTCTGCCTCAG
>CAUYRT010020822.1:0-16255 GCA_963574885.1 Lepilemur ruficaudatus
TGGATAGCAGACTTAAACCTAAGGCATGAAACTATAAGAATTCTAGAAGAAAATGTTGGAAAAACTCTTATAGACATTCACCTAGGGAAAGAATTTATGAAAAAGACCCCAAAGGCAATCACAGCACCAACAAAAATAAAAAAAATGGGACCTGATCAAATTAAAAATCTTCTGCACAGCACAGACAACTTACAGAATGGGAGAAAATATTCACATGCTACACGTTGGATAAAGGGCTAATAACTAGAATCTATATAGAACTCAGGAAAATCAGCAAGAAAAAATCAAACAACCCTATGAAAAAGTGGCAAAGGTCATGAACAGTAACTTTTCAAAAGATGACACACTAATGACCAACAAACGTATGAAAAAATGCTCAACATCTCTAATCATCAGGAAAATGCAAATCAAAACCTCAGTGAGAAAAGGAAAAAAAAGACATCTGCATTAGCATGTTTATAGCAGCACAATTCACAATTGCAAAGATGTGGAAACAACCCAAGTGCCCATCAATCTATGCTGGACTAATAAAATGCGATATATGTATACCATGGAGTTCTAGTCAGCCGCAAAAAAACAATGGTGATCTAGCATCTAGAATGGATAGAGCTGGAGCCCATTCTATTAGGTGAAGTATTACAAGAATGGAAAACCAAGCACATGTACTCACCATCAAATTGGTATTAATTGATTAACATTTATGTGCACATGTAATAGTAAGATTCATTGGTTGTCAGACAGGTGAGAGGGGGAAAAGGGGATGGGTATATAGTCATACCTAGTGGATGTGGCATGCACTGTCTGGGGGATGGACATGCTTGAAGCTCTGACTCAGGTGGGGCAGAGACAATGTATGTAACCTAAACATTTGTACCCCTGTAATATGCTGAAATGAAACATTAAAAAGTAATAATAATAAAAAAATGTAAACAGTAATTTTGCTATTGGATTGTAACTCTTAGCCAATGTAGCATATTAGAAATGAAGAAACAAAATTCTATGTATTGGCTACTTATGTGATTATTTGGAATGTTCACTAATAGATTACATTTAGTGTTCAGAATACAAGGTCTGCATAGAAATTATTAAGGTTCCTACATACCAATAATAACCACTTAGAAAATGTAATTTAAAAATTCCTCTCCCTTATAGAAAACAATAGTAATGCCAAAATCATCATGAAGCCGGGAACAAACGTAAGAAAAGACTGAAAGAATTTCAAAAGAATAATGCTTTATTAAAGCACATAGAAGTAGGCTTAAATAAATGGAGAAATATTCATGAATGCAAAGGCTTAAAACTGCAAAGATGTCAATTCCACCTGTGATTTTTAATTTTATACACACAAGTATTGTTTGAATGTTATGAAAACCATGTGAAGCCTTATTGTTTTAAGTAAGCTTAGCCAGCACGTCTGTATTAGCCAGGTTTCATGGGAATGTCTTATACTTACTTCTTGAATCCCTATCAGACTTATTTGCTTCTACTTGTTCTCAATTGTGGCTGCCCATTCAGAATTCTAATTTTGTTATCTGTGGCTTTTGTGAATTTCAGTTCTGTTACCTAGTAACAGCTTGGCTACCATTGAACTCTGTTCTTACTTCCCAGCCTAGATCTTTTCCCCACAGTTTCTCTGGAACCAACCTCTGAAGTACAGCTAGTATATTGTTGCATAAACCTGTTATAAAAACCAGGACTTGACCATATCCACTGCATGGCTTCTTTCTTAGTTTAGTTTCTCTGTTTTACATCCAAAAATTTTAGGAAAAATATTTAAATGTGTAAATGCTTCAGTTCTGTGAACATATGTCTCAGAGAATGGGTGTGCCACTATGATGTGTACCCCTGGAAATGGAATTTTTCAGGCCAAATGATGACTCACTTAGGTGCCATTTCTAGAAATCTAGTCATTTCTACCTAGGAAATTGAGCAATCTCAGGAAGTAATAAATAGGTTACTAAATGGGAAGTTAAAGCTTCAAATGAATTGGAGTCTTGTGAGAATTTGATGAGTTGAAGCCATTTTTTAAAAAGAAAAATAACCTTGAGTAATCTTTAATGTGTGAAATTCTGATTCTTTCAGAACTAAAAAGCAACAGAACAACTATTTTAAAACCTTTTTATTAGACGAAACCTAGATAAGAATTGCATTTTATGAAGTTGTTTTAAAAATATATTGTACATATGAAACAGTAAATTTAACTGGCAAACACTTTCATTTAAAAAAATTAAGCAGGTCAAATAATTTTTTTCTCTCTGACTTATTTTTGGTGCTACTTTATTAGATGTGAAAAACATAACATATTGAATAGCACCTTTTTCAACAGAAGTATTTAAAAATAATATTAAACATAATATTCCTTATTTGTAAGTCCAACAAAAATAATAAAATGAGATTCAGTTCCATGATCCAGATATATGGAGATTTAAAATTTTCATCTGTTCATGATAAAAAGAGGGGATGACAGAAAGAAAGCATATTTTGTGACTTTTTTTGTGTGATTAGAAACAGAGGGACAGCTGGGTTGAGCCTAACCAGAGCTGTTATCTAGGTGGTTTCTATTGTCTTCGCGTCTTCTTTTCCTAACTCACCTAGATATACACCCCACAGCGCTCCAATTTTGTAGGGACAATCTCCTTTATTTCACTCCTAGCTTACCAGAACTGGCCTGCTTTGGGTCACATTACCTAAGAAAATTTCTGATGTTTTAGGTATTTGATAAAAATGAACCAAAGATACATTGTTTTTCATTGTATACTGCTTCTATTTCTGTCACCACATCAACACCATGGGCCGTCAAACTAACAGAGATAATCATTACAGCATTCTTCCTACACTTTAAAGATAATTGTTATATCTCCCTTATAGTTCTGAATTCATTATTTTCAGTTAGTTTAGCATGAACTTCTTAATATCAACATCAATAGACATGAGATGCTAAGGAGGACTAATCTTCTGTCTGCCACATTTAATTATTGAATTTTGTATGTAGTAAACATGACCCCGTACACAATGGTCTGAGCACACTGGATCCTTAAAATAAGATCATCACTTATTAGTCTCCATTAAGAATTTTGTGGGACTATATCAAGAATGATGGTTAATTTTGTGTCAACTTGATTGGGCCACAGGGTACCCAGATATTTGATTAAATATTCCTAGGTGTGTCTGTGAGGATGTTTCTGGATGAAATGGACATTTGAAGTGTTAAACTCAGTAAGGAAAATTGCCCTCCCCAATGTGGTTGGGCCTCATCCAATTCATTGAAGACCTGAAAATAGAACAAAAAGTCTGAGTAAGAAAAGAATTCTTTCTCTCCACCTGACTATATTTGATCTGGGACATTGGTCTTCTACTGCCTGCAAACTCAGACTGTAATTTACACCACTGGATGTCCTGGTTCTCAGGCCTTTGGACTCAGACTTGAAATAACACCAATTCTTCTGGATCTCCAGCTTGCCAACTGCAGATGTTGGACTTCTCGGCCACTATAATCACGTGAACTAATTCCTGATTTTAAAAATCTCTCTCTTTCCCTTTCTCTCTCTCTCTCCTCTCTCAAAAGATAGATAGATAGACAGATAGACAGATCCTACTGATTCTGTTTCTCTGGAGAACCCAGACTAATACAGCAAGGTTCATTCTTTCCACAAATAATTGCTAAGTGCCTACCACGAATCTGGCAGTGTCTTAAACAGTAGGAGATAGGACTGGTAGTCAAATATCTTTAGTTTGAATAAAAGCTTGCCTCATACACTTATCATTGATCTGAAGGTGGTCCGTCAGCCACCTTCCTTTGTAACCTCTGGTGAAGAAGGAATAGCTATTTGCTCATTTAATCAACAAGTACACGTTAAGTATCTATTATTAGGTACTCTTCTAAGAGCTAGAGATACACCAGAGAAGGGCACAAAGACAAACATTCCTATTTCATAGAGTTTAAAATGTAATGGGGGGGACAGACAACAAACAAGAAAAATAAAATACATCATTGTTGGGAAACAATATTCCACAGGTCTCTCACATTTCTGTACATCTTGTGATCAGAGGCACTGATTGCTTTTGTTCTGGACTATTTTCTCAAGGATGTGCATTATATCAATGAACCTTAAAAGATAAAGTGTCTTAGTCCAGAGCAAGGTCAGGTTTACTTACAGCCTTGGAAAATAGTGATAATGATAGGATATCACTGTATCACTCCATATCACTATAGTGATAGTGGTAGGCTTTAGGGCTGAGTGAGATGGGAAGTCACAAGAATATTTTCAGGGAAGGAATGACATAATTGGATTTGCAGTTGATTAGAATCACTCTGGTTTCTGGGTGGAAAATAGCTCAAAAGGTGACCAGGGCAGAAGAAGAAAGTCATGAAATTGAAAGATGAGACAGAGAAGGAGTATGTAGCTAGAATTAAACTGTTTCCCTGAGTTAGGAGAGATAAAAGAGTAGAGTTCATTGGATAAAGGTGTTTCTTGTTTCATGTTTAAAACACTATCTAGTATGCTAATTTTCTCAGTAGCCTTATTCTTTTATTCATTGAACCATAATTATATAAGCCTAATTAGTGCTAACAGAATCCACTAGGCAATAAAAAATTTCCTCTAAAGAGGTGCACATGTCCTACATGTGAAATTAAGAAAAAATTAATTTTGATTACATCAAGTTACAATCAATTAATTGATTACTTGCAATAGTCATGGAGAATTTTAATGTTTTCTGATGCATTAAGAAGCAAATAAAGTTTAGACTGAAGTTTTTTTCCACTAAGATATATCAGTACATAAGCCCTTCTACTTATAGGAAGGCTTTATCTATAACTTCAGAACAAAAGTTTATGCCTAGGCAGAAGATAGTTATGGGTATCCAAATCACTGTTTTCCAGAAATCTTTTCTATTTAAGCCAGTCATCTCAGTCTTGCAGAGATGAAATCTTACAAATCTTGCAAAGAATTCTAGCTGATTCACTGACATGATTATCCTCTTATAGTAAACCTCATATGAAGATGAAAAGACTAAAATAGAAGGCTTGTCACGGTAAGGAAGCAATGACAACCCTAGGTAAAATAAGGAAAAAAGAGAAATGTATTTTTGTAGACATCATCATCATTCATCTCTTTTTAATGCCTCAGGGAGGTGCATTCCTGATCTGATAGCATCGTTCTGGCCTACCCATCCAGAGAGCATTTGTGGGTAAAATTCCCCTGCCTGAAAATATTCCATTGCCAACAACTAAGACAATGTCATGAATTCTTGATAAACTAATCTTTGAGAAAGACCAGCTAATATATTAGTATTTTAACTATCCATCCATCTATTCATCATTGTAATAATATTTATTTAGTACTCTGCTGGACAATATAGCAATGTACATGAAAAATACGGAGTTGTCTAAGACATGATCTCTGAAGAAAAAATCTACATGCCAAGAAAGGGCACATTCGGTGGTAAATTCACTGTTTATACATGCTATGATAAAAGTTCATACAAATAACCTTGGGAAGAAGAAGAAACAATACACTTTGCTGTGGCAGTGGGCAAGGGGCATTTGAACTGCATAGTTAAGGGTGAGTGGGATTTATTCAGGAGAGGAGACAAAGGCAAGAGCAAGACCTCCAGAAAACAATTTCCTCTATGCATCCCCTGTCTCTGAATGTGTAAAGAAAGTGCAAACACTTTAATATAAAACATTCCCCAGGATGGCTGCTTCATGTATTGTTATTGAAATCTGTGCCAGAGGGCTTGTTAATTAGCATAATGGGTGTAAGAAATAATTCTTCATTTGTAAAAAGAATGATATTTGTGATATTTAATTGGTTAGAGAGCCTTGACAGCCTCACCTCTCTGGTATAATACAAGAATATGGCCCATCAAGCAGTGTATCCCTCCACTGCACAGGGATTCTATCTCCTAATTCAACTACAAGCTTGCCTTAGAATATCATTGCATATATGGTAATGGAAGCCAAGCACTTGTTAGGGAAGGGAAATTGATTAGAAAGCAGCACCAGGTTATTTTCTGGGGAGTAGGGAATGAAACGTTCTCTCTCTTGTTTGGAACAGTGGTTACATGGGAATGTGAAGTTACCAAAACTCAACAAACTAATATTTATGACTGTGTTGTAATTATATCTTAATAATAAAAATAAAGAATATCATTGCATCTTCATCAAAGTAAACTTTTCATGCATGGTACTAGTCAGAGTCTTTAAGGGTAGATATGATGTCTTACTCAAGAATCTTTTTTTTTTTTTTTTTTGACAGCACACTAATAAATGTTGACACTTTTGGCAGATTTTGGTCTCAGATTTGCTTGCATTGTAACAAACCATCTGGTTATTAGTTCATAGGAATGGTGGCACAAAATCAGCACTGACCCCTTACTTTCTGACATTTGCCAAAAAAAAAAAAAAAACCCTGACATTTGCTAAGCCAGCTAAATGGGCTTAGGTAAATTTGCAACCCTAAATAATAGTAATTTTTCATGTGGAAATTAAAAAATTGAGTTAAAGGGAAAAGCAGTGTGCCAGGGAAAGTGAGCTTGAGGGGAGATGTGTGCTTTTAGCACCACTCTGTTTGCAAGTCTGCCAATTGTGCAGTAGTGCTGAGCTCTCTCTGGAAGAAGTACCAGGTATCACGTATCTTCTATCCCCATGAGAACTTACAGTGTCTTGCACTGAATATTTAAATATGTGCAAGGAGATAGATGAGGAATAAATATAGAAAAGCTTATTTCAGCTATGAGTTTGTTCATTTGTCAAACCTGAAAATTGTAAACCCAAAAGAGGACCAAAGAAAAAGGGAGAGGATTCCATGAAAAGTATTGATAATAGGAAATGAATAAATATTAGATCATAGGATCCTTGGAAATTCTATTGCTATCATATTCCCTTATCTCCTTAATACCTTCTTCTCTCCTCACAATTCTTTCTCTTGCCATATAAAGACAATGAACTTGATTTCAAAACTATTGTTTTTAAGAAGGCCAATAAGAAAGTACATTATCTATGAGACATATCCAAGCAAATAAGTCAGGCTTAGTTTTGTTAAATCTCTTAAAATGTTTAAAATTATTTCCCAAAATACTATAACCTAGAACTGAAAGCAATACCTGTATTATATTTTCAATTTTGTACACATATTTTGAAATTTGATGATATGTGTGTTATTTCTCCACAAATAGTGAAATGGTTTAGCTTTGATTGAGTGATTTTTGTAGTGAATCTGATATTTCTGAGGTTATATATTTCAACCTCCTTATTGACAAAAATGGAAACAAATGAACACACTATTGCACTATGAATGCTGCATCATGAATCAAAAGAAGCAACCTTAGACAATTAGTTTTCTCTGTAGAATAGACATTCAAGAGAATAGTAAAGAAATACATTTTTTGTCACATTCATTGCTAAAATGTCGATCCACAATGATATTTGATCATAAGGCCAAGGAGATGTAAGTGAGTAGTGATTCCATTGACCTTTTAACAGACTGGCTATCTACATTTATACTTCCAGATACATAGCATTTATGCTCCCCCCCAAAAAAATTTAGTTTATTGATGGAACATCTAAATTTCTGTAAACATGCATAGGATCCTGGAATGTTCATAGAACACTGTGCACACAACATGCCTAATACAAGCTTCACTTTTGTGCAGTCTGTTCTGACCACTATACCATGTACCTCAGGGACTCTGCTTACATATTCTAGAATGTTACTTAACCTAAAGATAAATAAAACTCTTTAAAAGAGAGTACAGAGGCTGCATTCTGAGGCTCAGGTCTTACTTTGTTCTTGGGTTCAACTCAACCCACAGAAAGATTATTCACGCCCACTCATAGGCCCCAGCTGTACTCCCACCACCGGGTATGTGCACACCCAAAATGGCCCCTTTGTGAGGCAGGAGAGTCTGGAAGGAGGAACAGTATGTTCAGTCATTCTGCAACCACTGAGTAAAAAGTTCACCTTTAGGCCAAGTTTAAGAATGTTAGTACCTATTCTACACAGTTGTGAAAAGCAGAGCAAATAAAATATTAAAAGAAAGCCACGTGTTAGAGTTTGGAATTCTTTATTTACATTTTCTAGATTTCCTTGTAATGAAAATTATTAATTTGATATTCCAACCTATGTTTGCAGAAGCATTCTGTTGTCAATTTAGAATGTGTTTTTAATGGATAAGTAGCCTAATAAGCCTGCACAAACTGTATTGAAATGTTAATGCAGAGTTGAAATAATAAAACAAAAAATATATTGATGTGTTATATTAGGCACTCTTTTTACATGTAACGAATGAATACTTTTTTTAAATGTACTTTTACTACAAAACCAGATATCAATGACGCTTACTGTAGAATAAAATCACCAGATACTACTTACTAAACTCAAAAATAGGAACATCAGAATGCATGAGCTGACAAGTATACAGAGGGACAATGGGATAGAATATGTTAAATCAGCGTTTCTCAACCAGCACGTTACTGACATTTGAGGCTGGATAATTCTTTGTTTTGGGGAGCCGTCTTGTGCATTATAGTACATTTAGCAGCATCTCTAGCCTCTACCCACAAGATGCCAGTAGCACTCCTACACACTGAAATTGTGACAACCCAAAATGCCTCCAGACATTGTTCCCTGCAGGGAGTCAGGGAGGTCAAAATCATTCCCTGTTGGAAATCGTTGTTTTAAAATCAAAACCATTCTACAAAATCTTGAACATATGGTTACTAGTCATTTAACTGTAAAAATGTATGAGCAACACGAATATTAACACAAAACACTGTTACAACCACACATAACTCTTGGGCTTGTGAATGTTAGCCACGGCCAATAGGCAATCTATTGTCCACACTCTATTCAATACATATGGTCTAGGAAATGGACTCATACGTACCTGGATGGGTTTTTATTTTTAAATACCTTTCCTATTGCCCTTTTTTTCTGTATTAATAAATCTGAGCTTTTAGAAAATAAACATTTTCTCAACTTTTCACTTAACTTATGGGGAAAATGAAATCTTGATTACATTTTGGGTCTCACCCAAGTCTCTGAAAATATCAATAATAGTAGACTTGGAAAATGCAGCTGGCATTGTTTCATGCAAAAGTAACTTTTAAAAAATTTGCCTTCCTAGAACAAAAGAAAAGTAATCAGTGCATTATATTACATACACACTGTTTTGCTATATATTTTGAGTTCAATTTGCCTATTTTTGCTGTTGTCATTGAATTTCTAGGATTCCACCTGATGTCTTTTAAGACCCAAAAGTTCCTTCTAAACCTTCCTTTGCACATCAGGAAAGAGTGCAATTTAAAGAAAAGTAAAGCATAAGTAGTGGGGAGAAGAGTAAAAGGTATTTACAAAGAAGAATACATATAAAGGAGAATAATATGATATCGTCTTATTTTCCTGAATAGGAAAATGTGTGCCAGCAGGAGTTTGTCTCAGCACAGACTTTGTGAGGGGAGAAGAAAATCCCCACCCCACCCACACGTAGCACCCACCAGAGCCTAGCAAAAGTCCAAGGTTTTGAGATTGCCCAGAATAAAGTACCACATGAGAGGCTGGTGAGTTATGTGCACAACATACAACAGAGAATTCCCGTAATAAGAATACTTTCATGAAGGTTTCTTGTTATTTTCTTATATAGGGAAATTCAGGTAGTGTCCAAGCATCAATGAAGTATTCATCACACCAAGCCTGCTGCCTTCCTTAGCAGAGAAAGAAAGATCCTAGATTTTCTTGTTTACAACTTCCTGGCCAACCAGTAGAAAAAGAAAGATTCACTTCCAATCTGCACTCAGGAGATAGAAACCCTGAAGGCACAGAATATACAAATCTCCTGTATTCGTGAACATCTCAACTTACAGACTTTCATAGACAGAAAAGTAATTATTTCTTTTCTGCACAAAAACAACAGGACTTTGCAGTTGTTGCAGTCATTTTATTGTTGTCTCTCATGGTACTTGCCAGGCTACAGTGTATTTCCTATGGTGTGTCGTGTTTTATGGACACAAATCCTATTGTTTCTGATATATGAAAACTCAGTGGGAATATTCTAAGTTCTGACAAGAAGAGGTATATGTTTTATTGAAAATAAAAGTAGAGGTAATAAAATAATTAAAGGTGGTAAAAAAAAATGGTGATGGTTGGGTAGGGGATGAATTATTTAAAATAGGGAACAATTCTAAAAAACAAAGAATATTCACAAAAAAAAAAAAAAACACGAGAAAAGGACTGTGCCTGTGTAATTCTCAAAAATGAGTAAGTGACAAAAGGGATGATTGGAATTAAAAAAACTTGTAGCATGAATATCAGATGTTGGTTAGCCCAATGTTATTTTAGAAAAGGTCTAGGTGCTGGCATAGGTTTATTTAGACCTACCAATGAATAGACTTAAATGTGACTTTTTGAAACATAACGCACTCTTTAAACACTTTTATACTACTTTTGCTATAAACATTTCTAAATGCCTGTCATGTCTTTTTGACCTGGAAGCTTGAATACAGAGTGAGTTTTGGACAAGAAAACGAAGAAATTGTATTTGTTTGTTTATTTTATTTTGTTTTGTTCTGGTGGCCTAGTGTGCATTCAGGGTTGAGGAGAGGCAGAAGAGGTATGATTGATAATAATCAATTATTAGCCTACTCCTTGGATTTGCAGATTTCGTTAATAGTATGTCTACCCCACTAGCCATGTAACCTCAAAACTTCCAAGTCATAAATGTAAAAGAAAAAACATCTATTAAAGGGAGTAGTTTTCAAAACTTTATTTACCCAGCTGTGTAGTCTTAACTTGTCTGGCCTCAATTTCTGTGTACAGATCTTAGGAACACAGCTAGCATTCGGATTAACGTGTACTCACACGCTTCATCCTCATACTCAGTATTCTATGATTTTGTGTTTGTAAACGTTATTTAAAAACAAATTAAGTGTAGAAATGCCTCATTTTATTTTGCTCCACTTTATTAGTCTTGGCAGATATTTCAGGTTTTTTAAAAATAATACATAATAACTGTATCTACGTATGGAGTGCATGTGATATTTTGATAAATGCATAAATGTGTGATGATTACATCAAGGTCATTGGTATAGCCATCACCTCAGATGTTTATCATTTCTTTATGTTGGGAACATTCAAATCTCTTCTAGCTGTTTTGAAATATATGTTATTGTTAACTATATTCACCCTACTGTGCTATCAAACACTAGAACTTAGTCCTTCATTCTAATTGTATTTTTGTGCCAATTAACAAACTTTTCTTAATCTCCCATTCCCGTCTACCTTTCTCAGCCTCTAGTCACAACCATTCCACTCTCTACCTCCATGAGAGCAATATTTTTAGCTCCACAAATGAGTGAAAACATGTGATATTTGTCTTTCTGTGCTTGGCTTATTTCATTTAATGTCCTCCGGGCTCATTCATGTTGCTGTAGATGGTGAAATTTTATTCTTTTTTATGGATGGATAATATTTTGTTGTGCATATATCCCACATGGTCTTTAGCCATTCATTTGTTGATGGAGACTTAGGTCAATTCTGTATCTTGGCTATCGTGATTCATGCTGCAATAAACATGGGAATGCAGATATCTCTTCTACTTACTGCTTTCATTTTTTACAAATTGAAGGTTTGTGGCAACACTTCCTTTAGCAAGTCTATCAGTGCTATTTTTCCAATAGCATGTGCTTGCTTTCTACTTTTTTGTCGCATTTTGGTAATTCCTGTAATATTTCAAACTTTTTCATTATTTTTATATCTGTTTGATGATCTTTGATCAGTGATCTTTCACATTGCTCTTGTAATTGTATTGAGGTGCCACGATCCACATTCATAATTGATAAATGTCATGTTTGTTCTCACTGCTCCACCGACCAGCCATTGCCCATCTGCCTTCTCTTGAAGCTGCCTTATACTTTGAGACAATATTGAAACTAGGCCAATTAAGAACTCTACAATGGCCTGTCAGTGTTCAAGTGACAAAAAGAGTCACATGTCTTTCACTTTACATCAAAACCTAGATATGATTAAGCTTAGTGAAGAAGGCATGTCAAAAGCTGAGATTGGTGGAATGCTAAGCCTGTTTCACCAAACAGTGAGCCAAGTTGTGAATGCAAATAAAAAGTTCCTGAAGAAAATTAAAAGTGTTACTCCAGTGAACACAAATGCCAAGAAAGCGAAACAGCCTTATTGTCGACATGGAAATAGTTTTGGTGGGTCTGGATAGAAGATCAAACCAGCTATAATATTCTCTTAAGCCAAATCCTAAACCAGAACAAGGCCCTAACTCTCTTCAAATTTATGAATGCTGAAAGAGGTAAGGAAGCTGCAGAAGAAAAATTTGAAACTAGTAGAGATTGCTTCATGAGGCTTAAGAAAAGAAGCCATCTCTACAACATAAAAGTGAAAAGTGAAGCAGCAAATGCTGATGTAGAAGCCGCTGCAAGGTATCCAGAAGATTTAGCAAAGATCTATGATGCTGGCTATAAAAAACAACAGAATTTGTCGATGAGACAGCCTTATATTGGAAGAAGATGTAATTCAGGACTTTTATAGCTAGAGACAAGTCAATGCTTGGTTTCATAGTTTCAGAGGACATGCTGACTCTCTTGTTAGGGGCTGATACAGTTTGTGACTTCAAGTTGAAGCCAATGCTAATTTACCATTTTGAAAATCTTAGGACCTTTAAAAATTGTGGTAGTTCTACTCTACCTATGCTTTATAAATGGAACAACAAAGCCAGGCTGACAGCCCCTGTCCTTACAGTATGGTTTATTGAATATTTTAAGCCCAAATGTTGAGAACTACTGCTCCTGTTAAACTATTACACTGATCATTGACAATGTACTTAGTCATCCAAGAGCTTCAATGGAAATATGCAAGGAAATCAATGTTGTTTTCATGCCTGATAATGCAGCATCTATTCTGCAGCCATGGCGGTAGGAATAATCCCTGCTTTCAAGTCTTATTATTTAAGGAATACATTTTGTAAGGCAATAGCTTCCATAGATAGCAATTCCTCTGATGGATCTGGGCAAAGTAAATTGAAAACCTTCTGGAAAGGATTCATCATTCTAGATGCCATTAAGAGCATGTGTGATTTGTGGGAGGAGGTTAAAATATAAATATAAACAGAAGTTTGGAAGAAGTTGATTCCAGCCCTCATGGATGCCTTTGAAGGGTTCAAGATTTCCGTGGAGGAAATAAATGCAGATATGTTACAAATAGCAGGAGAACTAGAATTAGAAGTGAAGCCTGAAGATGTTACTGAATTGCCGCAACCTCATGATAAAGTTTGAAAAGATAAAGAGTTGCTTCTTAAGGATGAACAAATAAAGCAGTTTTTTGAGATAAAATCTTCTTCCTCATGAAGATGCTGTGAACATTGTAGAAATGATAAAAAAGGATTTAGAATATTCCATAAACTTAGCTGATAACGTAGTGGCAGAGTTTGAAAGGATTGTCTACAATTCTGAAAGAAGTTCTACTGTGGGTAAAATGCTATCAAACAGCAGTACATGCTACAGAGAAGTCTTTTGTGAAAGGAAGGGTCAATTAATATGACAAATCTCACTGTTTTCTTATTTTAAAAAATTGCCATATCCACCCCAATCTTCAGCAACCACCACCTTGATCAGTCAGCAACCATCAACATCAAGGCAAAATACTCTACTAGCAAAAAGATTATGATTTGCTGAAGGCTCAGATGATTGTATGCATTTTTAAGCAATAAAGTATTTTAAATTAAGGTATGTACATTTTTTAGACATAATGCTATTGCACACTTAACAGACTATAGTATATTGTAAACATGATTTTTATATGTACTGAGAAACCAAAAAATGTGTGTGACTCACTTTATTGTGATATTTGCTTTAGTGTGGTAGTCTGGAATGGAAACTTTAATATCTATAAGGCATGCCTGTACATTTGTAAAATTCTTTCTTGGCAGCAAAATCCCTTCTCCTTCACTTTGATAGCTCATACTGAACAATCACCAAAGACTTATTTTTTACATCTGAAATGTCTTTGCGGTCTTCTCCATCTTGTACTCCAGCTATTGAATCCCAGCATTATTTTGCTTGAATCTTAACTGAGCTTCCACATCTTTTAATGCTGCCCACTTTATTCCTACATTTAGGTGTTGGTTCTTCATACACACAGCTCCAATCATGTGCTAAATCCCTACTAAAATACACAAATGACTTCTAGCTGCCTATTGATATTAAATACAAACTCATCCTATTCATTGTCAAGGTTTCTAACACTGTAACTTATATTTTATCCCTTGTGCAATTCCAGCTTCATCACTCAATTCTGTCTACGGTTTTTCTGTTCACCAGATTACTAGAACATTTTGATTACTCAAGCAGGTTTGGTATTGTACATGAAATTCCTCTGCTTGGAATTTCTGGGTTGCCTTTTTTCACCTACTAAAACATTCTTCATATTTCTAAACCTTTCTGAAATGCCTTGTCTATTTTCCCAATTCCTCCCAAGTGGAAGTGAGCACTTCCTGATTTTAAGTGACCATTCTCTGAAGAATTTTCTTATAGCATTTTATGTGATTAACTCTACACACACCACCTTGTATTATGGAATGTACCTACTAATTCATGCCATATGCTAGACCATCAGCTTCTTAAGTATAGCAACTGTAATTTACTCTTCTTTGCGTCTTCTGTAATGCTTGGTACTTCACAGGTACTTTGTGAATATTTGTAAATTTATAAATCAAGGAATAAAAAGTATGGTCATGAGCATGAAGAAGCATGCAAATATTCATTCATTTATTCATTCAATAAATATTTTTTGAATATACGTGTATATATATCACTTGCCAAAAACTCCCCTATGATATATTTCATTCAGTGTTAAGGGTTTCTCCCAGATGGAAACAATTAATATGTATTTGCCAATAACGAACAAAAATAAGCCAACTCTACTTTTGGAATAATCAATCTACAATATAGTTTTCACCAACAAATCTGGAAGATAAATTTTTCAAAATGTTAAAATATGCAAATGAAATTAAATCTATGTGTTAATTTAAGCATTATCTCTGCATAAAAATCATAGTATATGGGTATAAGTTTTTACCTTCCAGAATATGCTTGATACAAAATAAACATATAGCTGTCAGCTGACAGCTTTGTATGATTGGTGTTGGAAAAACTGTAAAATTAGATCTGTTAGCTCTAGAACACACTACATAATGGTAAATTTACACTAAAGTAACAGTAGGCAGGCAGATGGGAACAGATCTTCGCAAAAACCATTATATCATTGCACTTACTATTTTTTGCTGGCATATATGTGAATTGTTGAAATTAAGTTACCAGGCTTCAAGAATTTGTGTAGTTGTACATATGTGCCCGAACACATATGCCTACATGCAAAATTTTATAAAATAAAATTTCTTGGAGATTAGCTGTTGCCTGGAATAAAGAATGGATTGTGAGTTCTATTCCTACCTGTGCCTAACTAGGCTTTATTTATTAGCACCATAATGTTGGCCAAATCAATTAACTTTTCTAAATTTAACATAATGAGGTGAAAAAATTACATAGTCAAAATTAGCCTTGAGGACTTCTGCTTCTGGCCAAGATGGAGTAACAGACACTGGATTTACTTTCCTGCCAGAAACAACCAAAACCAGAAAACATATTTGAAACAATGGATTTTAGAACACTGGATATCAGGCAAAGAAAAACAGTGCAACCTGGGGACAGGAAATCAATGAGGCAATCCATACAATTGTCCAGCTTATGCCTTGAGAGAGTTTGCAAATGATGCTATGGGCAGAGATAACATAGGTAGAGCTTGGTGGATGCTGTGAGTTGAAAAGATGGAAGCTGAGAGTCTAGAGAGACCCAGCAGGGCTAATTCTCAAGACAGAACACTCGATAGAAGAAAGCTGCACAGAGAAAGAACCTGGAGATCTGCAGAAAGTCTCTATTGAATATTCAGTAGAGTTTAGGCTAGTGTATTAATGTGAGAAAATTACCCAAGGGCAAGGACAGAACCACCTATAGGAATAAGAGGGAACAGTTCCTGAAACTCGTACAAGAGAGGGGATAATGCCTGTTCCCATTAACTAAACTAGAGAACCTCACAACTAACAACATGTGTGGGGAATAATTATCTTTAGACTAAACACAGTCCTGGTCCCACTTACCAAATCCTAAAAAGTGAGATCTAAAAAACAAGCTGTATCCCAAAATAAACCTCAAGAATATTTTTGAAATACAAAAATAGCA
>CAUYRT010020824.1:0-31952 GCA_963574885.1 Lepilemur ruficaudatus
GAGATTGGAATGATCTAGAAAATTTTGAATTTTTGAAGTAAATCTTAATGTTTCATATTGTTAATATCTTAAAAATTTGTTAAATGTTGAAGGCCTTATTACTATTTTCAGACCCTTTCAATAAACAGACTTGTACAAAAAAAATTCAAAATAATTCAAAATAATTTGAATTCAACTTAAAAATTTTAAATTATTAGAATAGCAGTATTGATTGTGTTAAAGAAGAGCTATCTTGAAATTGTTTTTACCCTTTCTTGTATACAGTATTTACTTCCATCTAATTTCAGTTTAGCCTTATATGATAAAGATGCAATTGAACCACTGGCCCTGGAAGCAGTTCAAGCCGAGGCAATTTCCATAAGCAGTGAGCACTGGGTCCAGCTCTGCTGTTCCCAGTGGGAATGATGGGAAGCTCCCAGAGGATTAGAGTCAATAGGCCCTTTCTGTATTATCTATGCTATCTGTAATGCACACTTTATACCAACAGCATAAAATTAAACAGGATACAACCTCTCTTATTTTTTGGCAACTAGCACTGGCTTCTTCATCAACACAGAATGTTCTAAAAACACAACTTTAAGCTATAAATTAGAAAATTACATGATTTTAGGTAGAAAGGATCTTGAGATGATTTAGTTCAACTCCTTTAATTTATAGAGGAGTGAACTAAAGCCCAAAGAAATGAAATGGCCACCTGGGATTTCACGGTTTATTCGTGGCAGTAATTAGTCCTTCTGTCCCAGGAGTGCTGTCCAGCCACGATCACACACATGGACACTGCAAGGCAAATTTTCACATAAAAGTGTAGAAATTTTTGTGTATTTTGGTTATACATAAAACTTTATTAGATTCAATTCTTCTAACTCTTTGTCCTGTTACCACCAATAAGCATTTACTGAAATTTCACCACTGGTTAGGGACTGAATCCCGGCTTAAAAGTACACTCTTCCATCTCAGAAGGTCTGTGCTTCTAAGTAATTATGACCTTGATGATTTCCGCTGTTCATCCTTTAATCTTGTTTCCATTTTCCCAATAGAAAATGTAAAACTGGAAAAAGGCCACAGTCTCTCTTGGATTTAAAAATGTATCAGCGTGGCTCTAACCAGGAGGATCGAGATGGGGAGAGAAGGTTGCAAAAGTCATTCTCCCCTCCCTACTCCACTCCCTCCAATAGAATTGACAATATATCACAGAGGCCTATTAAACCAATAAACACATGCTGGAATGAGCCACCTTACTGATTTTAGGATATGACATTTAAGGGCTTGTGAAATAAGAGCAGAGAGGGCTCACCAATATATCTTAGTATACAACAATATGAGGTCAACTCTGTCTTGTTTTTTTTCTATTTTGCAGCAGATGAGTCTTCAAATCCAAAATTGAAAAGAATATATTTACAGTATGTGGTGTGTATATGTATGTTTGTGAGTGTCTGTGATATAACGTGTTTTCACACAGACATACACACCTATGTCCTTAACACATGACATAGATTTTTCTTTTCCCAGGGGGATCTTAAATTTAAGAAGAATACCATTGTCCTGTATCTCCACAAAAGCCTGATTTAAGTATCTCCCTTCTCTATATAGAACTTTACATTTCCTTGAAACAGTTGTTCTCAAAATTAATTTCATATAGGTTGTATAGTTTATCTAGAGCATCAAGTATTTTTTCGAATAAAAAATATGAAAAGAAGAAAAAACCTAAGAAGAAAGAAAACAAAGAGAGAAAGTGAGAAGGAATAGGAAGAAATTCTGTTCCCTGAAATCAAAAAGAAGGGACATGATAAAATCTAAGGACCTTTCAAAATCATGTCTGAAAGCCTGATGCCTGGAAAGAGGACACATGCTGGATGTTGCACTGAAACCCATGGCCTGAATCACTATAAAAACAAATAATATGTATATTACAAATCCGCCTCTTGACAATCTATAGAGAAATGTTATTAGAATGGACAATCAATTCTATAAAAGTGATTATGTGCAAACTTCCATTCAAAATAGAAATATTTTATTTTAATTGACTCTACTTATGACTATTTTACAACATGAGAAGCTTTGCTAGATGTTTTTTGGAAAATGTTTGTTGTTGTTTTAAAAATCTTTGGGAAGATAATTCAAAGCATATGGGAAGCCATGCTGAGCCGTGGAGTGAGCATGAGAGCAGAGGTGAGGTGGTGTAATGTCCACTCCATGACAGGGACTTACTGGGTGTCTTCCAGAACCAGCTCCAGGGTGGGCAGGCCTGGGTCTGCGCGTCCCAAAATGTGAAACGGTTGGCTAAGATCATTGTTATGATTACTTCTAGCTTCAACATTCTGTGGTTCATCTGCTTATCTTGCCTGATAAAAGCTGTCTGGAACCTTTAGCATGAATGAAGGTACAAAATAGCCATTAGATCATAAGAACAAATTTTAGCTCGAAAATTTTTTGGAGTTTTTTTCTATTGAAAACTCTGTTCTGGCTTCAATTACCAGCATATACACTTGCAAAGAAATCAAATTTGTCAATTTTTATATCCAGTCATTTTCAGGGCATCATATTTTCAAAATACCATTTGGGATCGTTCTTCCTCTGTACAATGAAGCATCCAAGTTAAATATCCACTTAGGCTCTCTCCTTTTAGTTCTCATGTCTTAGTCATTTAAAAAACAATGTTTTTGAGTAACATAGTTATTCTTTCCTTCTGATTTTTTTTCTTACAAAATTTAGTTTCCTGAGCAGCTTCTAAAGGGAAAATTGAATCATGAGATGTTACCATAGAAGAGGGCGCCACGCTACTTTTAATATTAACCCTTTTTAATCTGGCTAAGGTCATCTAACTTTTCTGATTTTTGCCTAGGGAGAACTTCCCCCCACTTTTTTTTTTTTTAAACATATATCCTTTTGTCTGGTTGGCCAGTAATTGACTTTGTCTCTTTTTTCATTTATTTCCCTGTCTCCTGGTTGTAGCATCTTCTCCCCGAAGTCTCAGGTTAGAAGTTTTCCCTTTTGTGAAACCATGACAGGTGCCTAATTGAATGATGAATGTCCCTTTATTACTCTGTAATTGAACTGCCAGCTTTTTGATTGGTTTGTAGAGATGCTCCCCCCATCAGGCACTGCAGGGGGCTTGGTAGTTGGCAGTCTGGTCCTACACTCCATCTGTCTAATCCCATCTAGCCCCCACTTGCTTTTTGGGGGCGGTGATAGAGGTAGGGAGTGAGGGGGAGGGAAGTCATAATAAATTATGCTAATTCGATGTGGCTCTGACAATGAGAAGATCCTATTGTTCCGTGCATCTTGGGGGTAAATGCTTCAAGACATTTTGTCGTCATGGGTGCCTAGCCTGACAGGCCCAGGATGAAGATTAATGGGCCTCACCTGAGTGACAGAACAGGGGATTGCGGGGAAGAGAGGGTCATTCATCATACTCTGACAGGTGTCATTCAATCCGACAGCAGCTCCACCGTCACCCGGCTAGCAGTTCCATTTTTCTGCCGGTTAAGCAAGGAGTTTAATAACATCCCCAGAATTAAAACTCATTCTTTGTAGCAGCTCTGACAGCTGAAAATAAGAAAATCAATTCTTCACATGTTATAGCACAGTTAACTGACTGGGGCTTTGACTCTAATTTAGTCTTTGGGCTGCATTTCAAGCAAGAGCTTTTTGTAAGACATCATCTATTAAAATATACCGATAGTGCTAACTTTGGGGTTGTTATTTTTGTGGGTGCATCAGAGGTTCAGGTTTTCATACCCAGTGTCATTTTACCCACTGCATGCTGAAACACAGCCCTGCAGTAGCTGGTTCTCTGCTACTTTATCCTCATTAACAATGTTTACTGCTTCTCTCTTCATTAATATTGATCCCCTCCCCAACTACCAGGAACAATAAGACAGACACTAATTTGAAACATTTGGTATCATTAAACTGTTTGGATTTCAGGTTTCAGGGATCTAGGAAGGCAGAGAAAATGGTTCAAAGATTAAGAAGGGGAGTTAAAACTTGGTGCTTTAGCGTGACCCGATGAATGATAACACAAGGTTGGTAGGTGTGGTAGACTGCAAAACATGGCTGTGGATTTCTTTTGTCTCTCTTCTCCTCTGGAGGAAGAGTCTATTTCTCCACCTTCTTGAGTCGTTGCTGTCTGTGCCTTTTGTTAGTTTTGACCAATAGAATGTGGCAGAAGTGATGCTGCATAACTTTGAAGACTGGGGCTCAAGAGAGCTACACTTTCTGCTTGTACTCCTTGGGAAATCTAGCCACCACCTAAGATGTCAGTCCACCATGCTGTGAGGAAGCCCAGACTAGCTGCATGGGGAAAGAGAGGTTACATGGAGGTACACTGAGGCATCAGACATGTAAGCAATACATTCTTGGATCTTTCGGCCCATTTCAGCAGCCAACTGGATGCAGCCACGTGGAAGCCATCCTGGACGTTTGAACCCCAGCTGACGCCATACAGAACAGAAGAACAGCCCTACTGAGCACTGCCTAAATTTCTGGTCCACAGAATTTTGAGCAAACAAAATGGTTGTAGTTTAAAGTCATTACATTTGGGGGTTGTTTGTTATATAGCAAATGATTGTGAGATAATGGTGGCACAGTACAAGGCAGCCAGGTACGCAGCTGTTTCCCTATAACTCAGATGTGGAAATTTTTTAGTTTTGGAAGCAACATTGTTCCCTTCAAATCCCTGTTTGAGTACCTTTGCCATCTCTGGTTATGCCTTCCCCCTACAACGCCTTTCTCTTGTATATGACAGAATATTTTTTTCAGTATGTTTTGGTGGAGGAGTAGTGGTTGAGGGAATTTGTGTTATTGGCCAGAGAAAAATTGTCACATGATTTCTATACTTCTTAGTCCCATCTTTCTCTTTTTATACAGCTAGGGTCAAAGAAGGCATCTTTGAAAAATAAATTCCAAAATTGGACTATTTATTCATGGTATAATGCTGAGCATGGTTAAAAGGTTGTGAGTTATATACATTGATTAAACTAACCAGATTACTGATCAGCTTCACAGGGTGTCATATAGACACAGAACCTATAGGTAATTATTTTCCTGTGAATTGTCTAATTTGACCATAAACTGTAATCAGATTAGCTAAACACTTTGGTAAAATAATCTATTAGGACATCAAAACAAAAACTGTCTATCTCTGCTGCCTTTAAGGAGATAGATACCATAACTGTAACTCTTTAGATCATTCCAAAATAATGAACTGGACAAAAAATGTGATGTGAGGGATAGCTGTTTGTATAAAGAGAAGTGCTATAAAGGCACATGTTATAAGCACACAGGGGGCACGTGAGAAGAGTTTTGGATTTTCCAAATCCAAAAGTCATGAATATTTGTTATAGCAGAAGAACACCTGAAGCTCGGGAAGAAGAGAAGAATTATATAGGGCAATAGCATCTTGAGGAAGGTCTTGAGTCATGGTTAATTCCCAGGAATGAAATAAAAGTAAAGATCACCATGGTAATTTTTATTAAAATTGTTTATACAGCAGAACTTTTCCTTTCCTTGAAACATCCTTCAAAACAAACATCTGGAAGTTTAGTCATTAGATTCATGATGCAATGTCTTTGAAACCAGTAAGTACTACTTGCTTGGAGAGTTTTAAAAAGAGGCCGTATGGCTGAATACTGTTGCTGTGATGTTGAGTGAACTGCCTGCCTTTCCTCCATAAGAATCCCTGCTGTCCTTAATCTCAAATTGACCTGCAGACTCACATGTCCGTTCAGAGTCAGTATCTCCTGATCCCTAAACACTTGCACTTTGTAACCTGGTTGATTTGATCACATCTCTTTAGCATCTTTCATGGCTTTCTTCCTGTCTCAGATTTTGCTACCCCATTTTAACACCGATATCATAAAGGAGCCCCACCCAGCTTGATACCCCACCTTTGGATTAAATGGTGGAACATCTAAGGTTCATTGTGTCTGTCTTTTTACTGAGCCTGAAAACCAAGAATTAATTATAAAAACAAATTATCAACTTCTAATTATCTTTCAGCAGCTACACTGATTGGTTCATTTTAAAGCATCCGGGGTGATGCTCTAATACAAAGCATACTATATTAATTAATGGTTCATAAAGTAGCAGAGAGCCTGGCACATAACAGGTGCTTAAAAAATGAGTATGAATAAATATTATTAAGCCAAGCCACATTTATCAGCTGCTTACTAACTGTAGCAGTTAGGAGTTTACATAGTATGAAAAAGGTACATTCATTGATTTCTAAAAATGTAGTTGAAACTAGTCATTCTAATTCACTGCACTGAATCTATGGATTTTTTTTATTGTAACTAAGTACCAGACTCTACCATCTAAATGATGTATTGGAGGTAGAATTTTGGATTAAGAGTAAGAAAAGCCTGGAAACAAACCCACACACATACAGTCAACTGATCTTTGACAAAGATGCCAAAAATATACAATGGGGAAAGGATAGTCTTCTCAAAAAATGATGTTGGGCAAACTGGACATCCATGTGCAAGAGAATAAAATTGGATTCTCATTTTACACAATACACACATATACACAACTGAAAATGGATTAAATACTTAACCATAAGACTTGAAAGCATAAAACTGTCAGAAGAAAAAAGGGAAAAACCTTATTGACATTGGCCTTGTCAATGATTTTTTAGATATGACACCAAAAGCACAGATAACAAAAGCAAAAATAGACAGGTGGGACTACATCAAACTAAAAAGCTTTTAAACAGCAAAGGAAACAATCAACAAAATGAAAATTCAACCTAAAGATTGGGAGAAAAATATTTACAAGCCACAGATATGATAAAGGGCTAATAGCTATAGTATGTAAGGAGATCCTATAACTCATTAACAAAAAACCACATAGCCCAATTAAAATAATGAATAGACATTTCTCCACAGAAGATGTACAAATGGCCAATAAGTATATGAGAAGGTGTTCAACATCACTAATCATCAGAGAAATTCAAATCAAAATCATAGTGAGATATTACCTCATGTCAGTTAGGATGGCTATTAGCAAAAACACAGAAAGACAAGTGTTGGCGAGGATGTGGAATAAGGGGAACCCTTGTGCACTGCTGTTAGAAATGTAAATTAGTATAGCCACTATGAAAACAGTATGGGAGTTCCTAGAAAAAATTAAAAATTAAGGCTATCATATAATCCAGCAATCCCACTTTTGGGTATATAGCCAAAGGAATTGAAATTAAGATATTGAAATGATACCTGCATTTCCATGTTCATTTCTGTATTATTCACAACAGTCAAGACATGAAACAACCTAAATGTTCATCAGTGGATGAAAGGATGAAGAAAACACGGCATATATTATACACACAATGGAATATTACTCAGCCTTGAAAAAAGGAGATACTGCTATTGGCAACAACATGGATGAATGTGGGGGATGTTATGCTAAGTGAAATAAACTAGACATAGAAGGACAAATATTGTACAATCACAGTTATGTAAGAAATCAAAAATAGTCAATGTTACAGAAGCAGAGAGTAGCATGGTGGTTACCAGGGCCTGGGGGAGAGTACAGATTTTCAGTTATGCAAGATGAGTAAGTTCTAGAGATCTACAGTACAGTATAGTGCTTATAATTAATAATACTGTATGACATGCTTAAAGTTTGCCAAGAGGGTAGTTCTTTTTTATTCGTGATTTTTTAAATTTTCTTTCTTTTCTTTTTTTTCCTATTTTTTTTTATTTCAGCATATTACGGGGTTACAAATGTTTAGGTTGCATATATTGCCTTTGCCCCACCCGAGTCAGAGCTTTAAGCATGTCCATCCCCTAAACAGTGTGCACCACACCCATTAGGTGTGAATACATCTACCCCCTCCTTCCTCCCACCTGCCTGATGCCCGATGAATGTTACAAATATATGTGCACATAAGTGTTGATCAGTTAATACCAATTTGATGGTGAGTACATGTGGTGCTTGTTTTTCCATTCTTGTGATACTTCACTTAGTAGAATGGGTTCCAGCTCTGTCCAGGATAATACAAGAGGTGCTAGACCACCATTGTTTTTTGTGGCTAAGTAGAACTCCATGGTATACATATACCACATTTTATTAATCCGCTCCTGTATTGATGGGCACCTGGGTTGTTTCCACATCTTTGCAACTGTGAATTGTGCTGCTATAAACATTTGAGTGCAGATGTCTTTTTTATAGAATGTCTTGTTTTCCCTGGGGTAGATGCCCAGTAATGGGATTGCTGGAAAAAATGGTAGTTCTACTTGTAGCTCTTTGAGGTATCTCCATATTACTATCCACAAAGATCGTACTAGTTTGCACTAGTTTGCAGTCCCCCCAGCAGTGTACTAAATTATATATCATTTAGCAATATACTCATCAATGTAAAACTAAAAATAAAAGACAATAAATTATAAACAAACAAAAAGAGTCAGAAGACTTGGATTTTAGTCACATAGGCTCTGTCACTAAGGAGGTAACTCTGGGCAAGTCACTTCACATCTGTACCCCAGATAAACCTTCTACATAAACATCTATTCTGTGACACCTTTACATGTGGCCCCAATTTTTCTCAATTATAGAAAATTAAAATACATCCTTGGGTTTTGAAAATAATAATGAACACTGTCGGTCGGGCGTCGTGGCTCACGTCTGTAAACCTAGCACTCTGGGAGGCTGAGGCGGGAGGAATGCTTGTGCTCAGGAGTTTGAGACCAGCCTGAGCAAGAGCAAAACCCTCTCTCTACTATAAATAGAAACAAATGAGCCAAACAACTAAAAATAGAAAAAAAAAATTAGCCAGGCATGGTGGTACATGCCTGTAGTTCCAACTACCCAGGAGACTGAGGCAGGAGGATTGCTTGAGCCCAGGAGTTTGAAGTTGCTGTGAGCGAGGCTGATGCCACGGTACTCTAACCGGGGCAACAGAGTGAGACTCTGTCTCAAAAAAAAAAGAAACAAGAAAGGGACACTGTCTCTGGAAGCAGAATCTGTACCAAGGAAGTTCAAAATTTCTTGGGAACAGAAGATGAAGAGAAGAAGGGAATTGAAGAAGAATGAAAAACAGGAGGAAAGAAAAAGAACAGGCACCTCTTCATCACAGGTGAAGGGCCTAGAGGGTAGGACTCAAGGAATCTGACAGCATGAGCGAAACTAAAACCTGGGATGACAAATACGAATGTGCAAACCACAAGTGCTCTGATGGCCTTCTCTTTGCTAGGTGGAAGAGAGCAAATAACCAACCCATTACCATCAGGCTGATGGTGCCCGTGTGACAGCACCCACTTTGTAGTGTGACAAGGAGTTTCCGTTCAGGGAAGCCCAGTCAGGGGAGCAGAATTCCAGCGGGCGGGTCTGATGTCAGGGAGGTGGATTCCATCCCACTTACAGCTGCACCGAAGGCTGACTTTGGCAGCAGTTCCTGGGATATAATTTTATAAACAGTCTTTTCTTTCCAGACTTCCAATGTGAATTTAGACCTCAGCGCAGATTCTGTCTCACATCTTTATTTTGTGTCATCACATTCTAATCCGATGACAAACAGTTGGTCTGAGATTTCAGTGTATTACTATATTAGTGCAATTTATGTCCTGTGTGGAAGTTGATGATGTGTAAAGACTGCGCTGTGGACTCGCCTGGATTCTAATCCAGCACCTAAATGGATAGTGTTGCTTTGGTGATCATAACAGCACTTTATTACAAAATCCAACAGTTAGTTTGTGGTGCTGGCTCACCAGGAGGACTGGCAGTAATATTAATCACATTTCCCAAAGACTGGGTCAAAGCTCTGCAATTCACCTTGGAATGATCACTCTTATAATTTAGCCTCTGATCATGCCATTTATGCTTGATAAGTTTTATGGAAATATTATTTTTAAATGTATACTATATCTTAAATAAGCAAGATACATAGAATGGAGTGGATCCAGCTGGGGAAGGCAGAAGATAACTCCCTAAGTGACTCCTAACGCCACCGCTGCCTAACCAAGAAGACGGTGGCTGGATTCCCCCTGCTTAGTGAGAGATGCAGAGCTGGATGGCAAACCAATTAGCCCAGTGCATTCTCATTCCAAGTCTCCTGTAGTTGTTTTTTCAAAAGAAATTTCCACCACTTGAAAGCAGTGAGTCTCTTGGCACATCCCAGAAGAAGTAGACCTTAAATAGATGAGCTCAAGAAGAATAGAAAGTAAATCAATTTCCATTTTCACAAGCCTGAGTCTGCTCATTTTCAGAGAGGACAAATCAAGCAGAAAATAGTGCCAAATTACTCATGGTTTAATGACAATTTCACAGAAAAGACAACTGATCTCCAAAGTTGTTATGCTTAGGACTATGTCTGGATAGAGGTGGCTAGACCTGGATGGGCTATCGGCGTGAGGACTTCATGCCTCGGGGACCAAGGCCTCCCTCTTGGCTTCCTGGCATGGTGTGTTGCCGCAAACAAGATGCTCTACCTCAGGCAGCTGCACAGAGGCTCTGCAGCACTCAATGGGTATTTGTCATGTGTCCTCGTTGCTGGCCTTTTTATCCCTGCTGAGATAAAAGAGATCAAACAATGTCATGAGATGTTACATGTAAATTCTCAGCTAGCTCAACTATTTGCACTGGTTTTGTAACTTCTTGTTATTCTTGCTAGATCAATAGATATTTTTCAGGCCATCTTCCTTTTCTGGAGAGGTGACTATATGGGGTTGGAGAGGGATTATGTGCCAATTTTGTTGGACTATTTTAGGACTTTTAAAAGGAAGAAAAGTAGGTGATAAAGCCTTTAGTCATGAGACATGACCTCAGTTTTCTCATCATATTTAACAGGCAGATGTTGCCTTATTGGGCTCTTCCTTTCCTTGAACATTGCTCATAGTTATTAGGGATATGATGTCAGTTGAACGCAATCAGCAGAAGGATAGTACATTTTCTGCAAGTGTGTATCAATGTGCCTATCTCATTGAGCTTGCCTTCATAAAACTTTTTTTATTTTCTCCACTAGAAGCACATCCAAGAGAAATATAACATGAACCGTAGAGATAAATTTAAATATTTCAGTAGTTACATCAAAAAACTAAGAAGAAAATAGTGAAAATAATTTTAATAATACATTTTATTTAACCTAATATATCTAAAAACCATGTCAACATGTAATCTTCCAAAAAAACTAATCATATATTTCACATTCATTTTTTTATACTATGTCTTAGAAATCTAATATGTACAACACGACTCAATATGGACCAGACACATTTTCATGCTCAGTAGCCACATGCGGCCAGTGGCTACCATGATAGCACAGCTCTAGACCGTATATGATTACCCCAACTGTGTTCAAAGTGTGTTTGTAATACTAGTTAAAGATTTTGGAATATTCATAAATAATCAAGCCTGTAGATGCATTCCAGTTTGTCAAGGCACAAAATAAGTATGTATAAAGTTGGTTGCTTGCAGGATTCCTTCTTAGTCACATATTTAAACTACAAGGATGGCAATAACCCACAGTGAAACCATAAATATTACATTATTATTATTCCTTTCAATAATACCACAGAAATGTGTACCAAAGGAAAACAATTTACACCTGTGAAACATAATTTTTATTATTTCTGTCAAAATCATACTATTTCATTTTTTAAAACTAAACAAAATCACTTGATAAGTAAGCTCTAGATCAGAATTCTGAAATGTTATCTCTAAGACATGAACACAGTTGACATATGGTTCGGGTGTCTGGGTCACGTTTAATTCCACTTATGGTAGCTCTTCCATGTAACAAATTGTGTTTCCAATTTGTATTCACTCTAGTAAGAAGTGATTAGTACTTTGATTTGGTTAGCTAATCAGAATCTAAGGTTTAAGTTGAAAGGAAAAACAGGAAGATATATTTAATTCTACTATTTGTAAGATGAGAGGGTTGGACTAGAATCAACGGTTGGCAAACTTTTTCTGTAAAGAGCCAGAGAGTAAATATTTTAGGTTTTGTGGTGCTGTAAGACTCAACACTGTTGCTGTAGCAGGAAACCAGCCATAGAAAATACATAATTGAATGGGTGTGGCCAGATGTGGCCCAAAAGCTGTAGTTTGATGATCACTGCACTAGGTCAAGGACAATAGGCATGAGCCACTCTTCCTTCCCCGTCTCCCTAAGCGACGTTGGCATTCTGTGCACGGCATTCCCACCGAGTGTCAGTGCAGCCTCGTCGTCCTTTGCAGCAGTGCTGCAGGAAACCACTACAAGACACTTAAAGTTGGCATGGGCATTGAAACTTATTTTTTGCCATCCCTAGATGATTTCTAGGATCCTATCTGTTTGAACAACTCTCATTTTTAATGGGGGAATGCACTTTAGTATTTGGAATAAAGAAAAGAGTACTATAAAATATTTTCAAAAGCTTCAATGTGAGGTGAAAGAAATTTTTTTTTTTAATTGTATTGTTTGGTAAAGAAGTCCTGCCACCTACATTTGTCCTGTGTTAGGTGATAGGCTGTCTGCTTACGTCAAGTTCAGTCTGTTCATAGCAGAAAGACTAAATCTCATTGCCATTCACCCTTTAATCAGAAGAGTAGTTCGAGGGAGAGATCTACTCTCCTTACCAACAGGGGCAACACCTGTAGGTCCACGGAAGGAGCTTTCTGGAGACCTCCAGCGTCAATTTGAATGTAAGGTTGTATGAGAATGGTTATAGGCTTGGGGGATTAAGGGGAGTGAGAATAACAGATACAAATATTCTAGAAGGCACTGGAGATAATCACTCTGTTATCAAAGAAAGAAAGGATAATGTTGCTTCTATTTGTTAATGAAGATTTCATAGGGCCTTATTTTTTTCACTTGAAAATTGTAATTCTAAGGCAGAAATTATGAAAAAATTATTAGTACTTTTTTTGAGGGCCATAACTTTGTTCTACCCATGCTTTCATGGTCTGAATCATGCCTGTGGCATAATTAATAGAGAACTGATTATTTTTTAGTTGCAGTGAATGAGTAGGTTTAGCTGTCTTATTCCATTCCAAGGGTGGCTTCTTGGGATATGAGTTACTGAGTAGAAAACAGCATTAACAACATCCACAATGACAAACCAAGGTCATGGCAGGATCCTGGAATGATAAAGCAGAATCACAGGGATCATTTCATTTAAACCCAACATCGTACAGATGAAGCAAGTGAGGTGAGAAAAGTGAAGTGACCTGTCCAAGGTCACTTAGCTAGTGATGGCTGAGATCAGAGCCCGAATCTCACTCCACATCTAGTGCTCTATCTGTTCATACTCACAGTAGTGTTTCCCTTCTCTTTGGCAGAAAGCTGGTTTTCTTCCAATCGTTCAGTGAAGGTCTCCTAAGTGCCCAGTGTGGTGCCAGGTTCTCTTGCCCAGTGACCCTACTTAATCTTTCTGAATCCCCACAGAAACTCCCCATTGTTATCTCCATTTTACACCTGGAGAAACAGGACCACAGAGGGATAAAGTGATGTGCCCAAGTGACATGGTCAGCAAGTGGCAGAGCTAGAATTACAGTCCAGATCTCTCTGCTCCAAATCTAGATCTTTTACACTAGTTTTGGTAAGAATATTAGCTAAAGTTTGAACTAATTCACCCACTAGTTACCCAACAGGTGGAAAACAGAACAATGGTTGCTTTAGTGGCTCTGAAACCAGCTGCTTGAATTGTGGCTGTCCCTCTCACCACTCCGTCTGGTCTCTGGTGGAATGTTATTATCCTAAGGTGGAGCAATGGGTGGGGAACAAACAACACAGACAAGCTGTGGAAAATGAGGGCCATTATTAGTATTTAGGTTCATGGGGTTAGAAAAGACGTAGAGGGCAGTTAATAGAACTCCTTCCTCTTTACAGACTAGCAACTTGATGCTCTAAACTACAGAGCTGCTTAGGGCTGAGTCCTAGAATAGTAAAGTCATGTTAATTAGATAGTTTTAGTTCTTGAACCTATTAGCTGTGTGGTTGCAGGCAGTTTGTTCTCAACATGTGTGTACGGATATAGGCTAAGGGCTGTCTTCAGGAATGTTAATGCACCTGCACTTCTGGCCTGTCCTCTGGACAAGGAGTCAGAGATCCGATAGTTTAAAAACAATTCTCAAGGCAGAAAAGTATGGTGATGCTGCAGAGCACTTGAGGTAGGACACACCAGTGTGCATGGAAGGGCTCCCCAGAGTTGTAACTGACAGCTGAGGGGAGTCAAGGGGATGTGGCATTTGCCACAGTCTACCTCCTACCCCACTCAAGGACACTTATACTTCATATTAAGTCCACTCTGTCCCTGACACTTCAGAAAGGCTTAAGACATATCTACAGCCCCCTCCTGCTGCAGCTGGTCCCAGGCTCATTAATGATGTTCATTATCCCTCTCCTCCCCTACTCATTCTAGGTTTTCCTCACTCACAGCCAAGTGGTTAGTTGGCTCCTGGGGGGCCCCATATCATCCTCCATGAGGGGCCTAGTTCTTGGTTGCCTTACTTTTGTCAGGTTGCAGTTGCTGCAATTGCCCTTTCACTGTCCCTTGAGTCATGACAGCACCCAGAGGTGGTTCACTGGCATGAAAAGCCCAATGGGACCAGGCAGTAATCATAGCTTTAGGTACAGACATCATCTCACTGTGTCCCCACAGGAAAACATTCCTTACCCTCCCCACCCAACTCCCTGCTGGGACCCAGAACTTCTAACCCCCAGAGCCTTAATTGGTGGTGATGGGACACACAAATTCAACAGGTGGGTCACTGGGAGATCATGGGCCTGTGTATCTTAGCTATTAGGGGCATAGCATCACATATTAAGTGTAGATTATTTGTATATATTATATCTGGAGCATGGCAAGTTGTGAATCCTTTAATAGGATTCACATTAATAGGACAATCCAGTGTTCTATTGGGTCAGCTGCTTCCAGCTGATGCCATGTATGGCAGCATCAGTGAATTCCATGCTCTCACACTCAGCTGTTCATTGTTAAATCTCCTTTACTGCATAATGACAAGCATTGATTAAATAGTCACCAAATACATGACAAATCATTATCTCAGTTAGTGCAGTGAAGATGTATGTTGCTTTGAGAGGTTATATTATAATATGAGACTTCGACCTTGCCAGGGAGATCAGGGAGCCTTCCCTGAGGAGGTGATAATTGAGCTGCCATTTGGAGAAGGCCTAGAAGTTAACTGGATGAAGAGGAGAGGGAACAGTGGCCAAGACAGAGCGTAAAGCATGTTGAGCATTGCGGGTTCAAGAAAATGAAAGAAGGTTTTGAGTAGAGCTTGGGGGTACGTGCTGTGAGAGAAGGATGGGGAGAGGGAGGAGGATAACCATGATAGGAAAAGAATTGGGGTGAAGTTGATGGAGCGACTTGAGTAAATACAGGGGTGGAAAGGGGAGAGTTAGCATGAAGGCTCTCCCCTTCAATGTCTTTCTTCTCTATAGGTCTTAGGGATTAAAATACCTGCCTCTCTATAGACCTTTTACTTAGGCTACAGACAGTGAGTCACTAGATACACCAGGCTCTTGCTGGGTCATGAGGTCCATTCTGCCAGAACACAGCCCTCCCACTCAACTCCCTTCCTGCACTAATGCACTCATTCCTCAGACCCCACACCAGCTCTCAACTACCTTGGTCTTCTCTGACCAGTGCACCCTACCCAGGCTAGGTTGTTACCTCTTCTCTATGTTCCCAGAGTTTCCTCTGACCCCCTTCGTGATTACCTCTGCACATTGGACTCTCTCTGGTCGTTTGTCACACTCTCCCTGGGCTGTGAAGTCCTAGACAACAGGCAATGGCATCTCAATCATTTTTGTGTCCTTAGTACCCAGCATCATGCCAAAAACTCAAATATAAACATGAATGAATGATTGAGAGAAGCGGTGGATGGAGGTAAACGTCACCTGCATTCAGACAAAATGCAGGCAGGTGGGACCGAATCAGAGTGAAGAGAGTTGAGAAAGCTCGTTCCCAGAAGGGCAGCAAGGCGGATCTGGTGGTGCTGGTGATGGGACAGGTCTGGAGATGTCTGGTATCTTTTCCGCCCCCTTGTCATGTCCTCCTCTCTTGCTGCTGGGCCAACTCCATCTTCATTGTCTGACACCTCAGGCTGCATTCTTGACTTTCTTTGATCTGCTTCCGGGTGAGGTAAGGAGGGCAGGGCCAAGGAGATGAGGGCTGTGGGGAAGGTGGAGAGGTGATTTCCCATGCGCCATGTTGGGGTTAGCCCTGCAGATCAGAGGGAAGGGTCGTGCTGGTGGTTTTCAGGGCAGAAATTAGTTAAGTAATTCATTGTTAGCCAATTGTTTAAAAAGCAACTTTAAAGAAATGAAACCCAACTTATTTTCCTCCTCAAATTGGTGCATATGGCTAGGTACAATAAAAAGAGGAGGCGGTAACTGGGTTGATATCACATAGGGCTCTGTCATCTGTCCATTGGCTTCCAGTCCCCAGCACTGCTCCTTCCTGCCTCAGGGGTCTCCAACAAGCCACTCAACTTCATGAAACCTCAGTTTCTGTATCTGTAAATGGAGAGCATGCTGCTTTTTGCGGATAGGGTTGTTGTGAGGATGAAATGTGATAATGCCCATTTAGCACAAGACCTGGCACATAGTAAGCCTGGAAGAATGTTAACCAAAGCTATTATGATGGACATTACACGCATTTGTATGTTTTAAATAGTTCTGTTTGCTTAGGTGTCTTGCCCCTGAATCTTCCCAGTACAAAGTACCATTTACATGCAAAGATGTCTCAAATGATTCTGTGTGTTTATTATCAAAATTCAGTAGACAAATATAAAACTGAATATATCTTAGATTAAGATCTTCATTTTGTTGAAATTGACTTTATTCTTTTTGATTCAGGAAAGAAATACTATACTTCTTTCTCCTTTGAAATTAATCAAAACTGCACTTGTTCAACTTATTCAATTCCAGGTGGTTCTCAGTAGCATTACCTCAACTGGGAGATATAAAATCATTGTAACTTTACATCCTTCCACTTTATCTGATACTCCTAAACTTAGCAACTCAGGGGAGTCATGTTCTTGCTGGGTGGGTAGAATGACCAATGTTTTAGCTCATGGCAAATACCGACATCTCTTTCCATTCAGAAAGAATGGAAATTGGGTAAAATAAATCACTTACTCATAATGACATTTACAGATATTATTAGCTTTTCTGAAATGTGATCCTTTTAGGGTTCATACTAAAGGCAGCATATTGTACTAGAGAGAGCACAAGATTAAGAATAAGGAATACCAATTCTGACCTATACTAGCTGTGTGACCTTGCACAAGTCACTGAATCTTCCAAGCTCATGTTTTATATTTCTATGAAATGAGGCTAAAATAATCCCCTATCTGTTGTGAATATTGATGGATATTTTATAATTATTGTGATAATGAATATCACCTACTCTTTTCCCTGAAGGACAGGTTTTCTCAGAACTTCTAATATTCAAAGATGTATATATTTCAAAGGACACAGAACTGGTGATGTCAGTGATGGTGAGAACTGTTTATCTCATACCTGCTAACAACTTATCAGGATATGTAAATAAACATATATATATATCACCTGATCAACTGTGATATAGTTCTGAATGTCCATAATCTAATCAAGAATATATGAGGAAAAATGTAAACAATTTATCAATGGACAAATATCTTTCAACACACCAGGTTCTTCAACATCAAAAATTTATTAAAATGGAATGAATTTCCTTTCAATATGGACTATAAATAATTCCCCATTTGGAGTAAGTTTGTGGAGCACTAGGAATCCTATTTCTTGGTTTAGGGGGAAAAATTCTTTCATAATACAGTAACATTGTCACCTTTTTTAGTTCTTCCAATATAATTCATATTTTTATTTCACTTTGTGATTCTAAGACATGATTATCCTATTACTCAGGGAAGCAGTTTTTTAGTAACTTATATCCAAGTCTCCCTCTTTCCTAAGAGGCATGCCTCTGTTATTCTCAGAAGCTCCGTCTATGAGCTTTCTTCTCTTGGCCAAAGGTATAAATCAAAAACCCAGTTCAATTTGGAATTTAGGCCTTCACCTCAGTTGCTGTAAAAAACAGACTAGATTATTTATAACCTTGGGTGTCCAGGTTTTCATCACCACTGGCGGATGGGTGTTTTAGAGCATTCGCCTTTAAGATATCCAGAATACAAACTGTTGATCCTCCGTGGATTATAAATTTCTAGAGTTGAGCTTCTTGGTTCTTGTCGGTTTTTGTCAAGTTTTATGATCACCATTACGTTAGCTCCTCTGAAATGTTGGGATTCTGAGAGCCTCCTTCCTATTAGGAAGCCTTGCCTTGCCTTTCATACCAATAAAGTTATTCTTAGACCAGAGTTCATCCTAATAAGCATCTTGAGAATTGCACCTGAGCTAAGAAATATTTCCTTCTCTTTCTGCCCTAAGCCTTAGAATCTCACGCAGCCTACATGCTTTGAATCTTAGACAGGGCTTACAACCTAACAACTTTTTTTTTTTTTATCACCTTCCATGAGGCAGCAAAGCCTCCAGGTGGATTAGGCTGAGTGTCTAAGAAGCTTACAAGGCAGTAGATGTCAAGCCTCAGTAAAGGTCATTCTATTAGAGCTATTTTCTTTCTGGACACAGATTTCTTCGTGGACTAGTGTAGAATGGGGAAGGAGGACTTGGAATGCTGCCACAGACCTTTGGACTGTGTAAGAGGAAGAGTCCTATGTGACAGATGTGCACACAGTCTAAGAATGTAGGCTCAAAGGGGCAGTGTGTAAAAGGACAATGGAATACAAATGGGAAAATGTTACATGAGGATCTTTCCAAGTAAAGTACACCAAGGATTACTGGAAGGCAATGCTGCTGTGGTTTCTGGATAAAGAATCTTTCTTTTATGCAGAAATACACATTTCCTCATCAGAAAAAAAGTAAACTAGAAGTCCACATTATAATTCCATCTGAGGAAGGAAGATTTACAAAAATTCTCTACCATCTAACCATGATTAATGCATAAAGATCTTACCTAGTTGAATGCAGCCCAGTAAGTTGCCGAAGCGATGCAGAGCAGATGGGCTAGAGTGGAAATTAAAGAAATCAGCTTTAATAAACTTCCTACGGGCCAAGATCCACATTATGGTGGGAAACGGCACAATGGTAGAATTGTCTTAGGGATGTAAAGACTGCATGTAGAATATTGGCTTCATATTCTGGCTCAGTTGAGTGACTTTGGCCAAGTCGTGGCTGTTGATGCATCACTTACTGGTAGGCCACTGGAGTAAAGTGGTTAATCCAGCCATTTATCTGACTTTCTTGACAAGTATAATACAAGTGCCAGGATCACACCTATGCAAGGGCATGAAGCAGGGTATATTTCTCAAGGTGTTTCAGGCAGTCAGGATCTGGTTGCACGGCACTCTGTTCTGCTGGCCCCAACTTTTCCAAGAAGTCTGGCCTTCTAGCAGACAACCTAAATTAATGTCAAGTACAAATGGATTCTCCATAAAAGCATTTGCCTAATTCATTGCCTGGATCTTAACATTTTATGGCCAAATTTCCAGTCTTCCTGCTGAATAACTTCTTGTTGGAAAATGTCAGAAAAGGGGCAGACATCATAGGCTTCTGCGTCAGACTGTTTCCTCCCACACACCTGACTCATGGGTCAAGGGTTTTACCAATTTCCTTTCAAAGATTTTTCCTAGGCTACAATCAAAAAAGAGGTTAGTGCCAGGTGGGTGGGAAGCAGGAATGTGATTAGGAATTTATTTGTGTTTCTGAAATGTTGAATATATTCTTCTTGCCAGAGATTTCTATTCACTTTCTCTGAATAGAAATCTGGTATTTCCAGGGGGGTTGGGGGGTGGTTGGGGCTGGTAGAAGAATGTCTTTACATGGCAACACAAAACCCATCACAATCTGGAGCCCTTGGAGTGTCTTGCTTAAAAGGGTTCTTGTCACTGGGAGTACTCACTGGAGCCATGCCAGTTCCCTGGGGAAGTCTGGTGTCTGCTACTTGCAGAGCTGGCTGTCAGGTTGGTCCTGTGTGTTTGTAATTAACTATGATGTCTGGATGTTGATAGAGTGAGTCTGGCCAATGGTTCCCCTCCGAAGAGGGGTTTCCTGGCTGGCTCTACTGCGTCAGAAATGCCAAGTTGGGAGCTGCCTGGAGACGCCAGAGACGCAGATTCATTTGGCTGAGCTCTGGTTGTGAACCCAAGTGCCGAGAAAGCAGATCAGAGATCAAATTGGAATTGTAATCAGTGGGCTTCTCCAACCATTTGACTCCTCTGCTTCCCCATGTTATGTTTAATGTTTCAAGCATATTTAGTAAACATGTCACTAGCAATTGCCAGTCCTTAGTGTTTCCCCACTCTTTCTTTAATGGTTTTCCCTTTTCCTTTGGGATTAGTGTGGTCAGCTGACTTTACAATGTATATGAGTGTGTGTGAGTGTGTTTCAGGCTAGACAAATCGGGAGATTTATTTTTACTAGCTCTACAATTTGTTATAGCATCCACCCTTTATGAACCAGGTAAATAATACAAATTCCTCACTTTTATCACCAGATTTGGCTAATTCTCTCCCAAGAAAGCTGAACTTAGGATACACATAAATTAACACACTTATTTTGAATTTAAAAAGAATTTCTTTTTGAGGTCAAATATACATATGTAATTTACTGTCTCTTCCATTTAGAAGTGTATAGAGTAATGGTAATAAACACATTTATATTCTTTTTTCCCCTCTTCCTCTCTCCCTCCCTGTCCCTTTCCCCATCCCCTGGTAACTACCAGTCTAGTCTGTATTTTCATGAGATCCACTTTTTTAAAGCTCTCTCACGTGAACAAGAACATGCCATATTTGTTTTTCTGTGTTTTGGTTTTTTTTTTTTTTTTTTTTTTGCTTAAAACAACTGTCATTTGTTCATCTTTTATTAATTGCTGGCAATTCTACAATCTGGGTAGGGCCCAGCAGGGACAGCTTTTCTCTTCTCTATATGATGTCAGCTGGTATGGCTCAAGATGGTTCGGTTGCTTCAGCAAGGCAGTGCTGGCTGTCAGCTGGGGGCTTATCTGGACTGTCACTGGGGGTCTCTGTTCCTCTCCATTGGACCTCTGCACAGGGCTTCTTGGGCTTCTTCACAGTATGGGAGCTGAATAACAAGGAGGAAAGTTTCAACAGGCCCAGGAGGAAGCTGTAAGGCTTCTTATGACCTAGCCTCAAGTCTCAGAATACCACTTTTGCCACGTTGGTCAAGCAAGTCACTAAGATAGCTGAGATTCAAGACAAGAGGAAAGAGTGTCTCAATGGAAGGAGTAGCAAAGAATTTCAAGACATTTTTAATCAACCATGTTCTGTCTTTATTCAAGTACTGCTGAATCTATCAGCACAACATTTCTCAAATCCATTCCTCATTCTTTCATCCACCCAGATCTTCTTGTGCACAGCAAAGAAAACTTCATTGGTAGAGCTAATGAATGAGGGAAGGAGATAATTTAAGACTCTTGTCCTAATGCACTGGTCTGATTCAGAGTAGCTGAAAGAGTAGCTTTGAATCAACTGAGGCACTGGGAGAGGTTAAAAGGATAAGATGCGTTCATGGGAAGTCTCCACCAGTGTCATTATCATGTTTTTTGTTATTGTTGTGCTTGGCTTATTTCATTTAATATAGTGCCCTTCAGTTCCATCCATGTTCCTGCAAATGACAGGATTTCATTATTTTTAATGGCTGAATAATATTCCATTGTGTGTATATAGCACATTTTCTTTATCCATTCATCTGCTGATGGACACTTAGGTTTATTTTGGGTATTGTGAATAGTGCTGCAGTAAACATGGACATGCAGATTTCTCTTTGATATATCAATTTCCTTTCTTTTGGATACATGCCCAGCAGTGGAATTGCTGGATTATGTGGAAGTTCTATTTTTAGTTTTTTGAGGAAGCTTTATAATATTCAACTGTAGGTGTCTTTTTGCTGAAAATGACTTCTTTTCCTTTGGATAAATACCCAATAGTGGAATTGCTGGATCAAATGGTAGGTCTACTTTTAGTTCTTTCAGAAATCTCCATATTATTTTCCATAGTGGTTATACTAATTTTCAATCCCACCAACAGTGTGTAAGTGTTCTTTTCTCTCTGCATCCATGCCAACATCTATTGGTTTTGGACGTTTTAATAAAAGCCATTCTAACAGGAGTAAGGTGATATCTCATCGTGGTTTTTATTTGCATCTCTCTGATGATTAGTGTTGTTGAGCATCTTTGTATGTTTGTTGGCCATTTATTTATCTTCTTTTGAAAAACTTCTGTTCATGTCTTTTGTCCTCTTTTTAATGGGGTTGTTAGCTTTTTCTTTTTTAAAATATTTTTGTGGGGGAAGTTTTAAAGTTATCTTTTTTATTGCTGATTTATTTGAGTTTTTGTGGATTGTAGATATTAGCCCTTTATTGGATATGTGGATTGTGAATATTTTTTCCATTCTGTAGGTTATCTATTTGCTCTATTGATTATTTCCGTAGCTGTACAACAGCTTTTTAATTTAATCAAATCCCATTTATTTATTTTTATTGCTGCTGTGATTGCCATTGGGGTCTTAGTCATAAATCCTTTGCCTAGACTGATGTCTAGAAGAGGTTTTCCTTCATTTTCCCCTAGAAGTCTTATGGTTTTATGCCTTAGATTTAAGTGTTTTATCTATCTTGAATTAATTTTTGTGAGTGGTGAGAGATAGGGATCATGTTTCAGTCTTCTGCATGTGGCTATCCAATTTTCCCAGCACTATGTATTGAATACGTCTTCTTTTCCTCGGTGTACATTGTTGTTGCTTTGTCAAAAATCAGTTGATTGTAGACAGATGGTTTTATATCTGTGTTCTCTATTATATTCCATTGGTCTATGTCTCTATTTTTGTACCAATCCCATGCTATTTTGGTTACTGTAGCCTGGTGGTATAGTTTGAAGTCTGGTAGTGTGGTGCCTCCAACTTTGGTCTTTTGCTCAGGATTGCTTTGTTTGGTCAAGGTGGATTATTTTTTTGATGTGTTGAATTTCATTTGCTAGTATTTTATTGAGGATTTTTACATGTATATTCATAAAGGATATTGTCCATAGTTTTCTTTTTGTTGTTGTTGTGCCCTTTCCTGGCTTTGGTATCAAAGTGATACTGGTTTTGTAGAAGGAGTTGGGAAGGATTCCCTCTTTTTCAATGTTAAGGAATAATTTCTACAGTATGGGTATCAGTTCTTCTTTGTGGGTCTGGTAGAATTCAGCTGTGAATCCATGTTGTCCAGGACATTTTGTTGTCAGAAGACTTTTTATTATTGCCTCAATCTCATTGCTCATTATTGATCTGTTCAGGAGTTCTATTTCTTCCTGATTAAGTCTTGGGATGTTGTGTGTTTCCAGGAATTTGTCCATTTCCTCTTTGTTTTCTAGTTTATATGCATAGAGATTTTCATAGCATCCATGAGTGATGTTTTTTATTTCTGTGCTAACAGTTGTAATATCTCCTTTTTCATTTCTGATTAAAGTTATTTGGGTCCTTTCTTTTCTATTCCTGGTTAATTTATTATAGCAAGAGGTCTATCAATTCTGTTTACCTTTTCAAAGAACTAACTTTTTGTTTTACTGACCTTTTGAATTATTTCTTTGTCTTCCATTTAATTTAGCTCTGCTCTGACCTTTGTTACTTGTTTTCTTCTGCTGGCTTTGAATTTGGTTTGCTTTTACTTTTCTAGTTCTTTGAGATGTGATATTTGGTTGTTAATTTGTGACCTTTCTGACTTTTGGATGTGGGCATTTAAGTCTATGAATTTTCCCCTTAGATATACTTTTGCCGAGTCCCATAGATTTTAATAGCTTGTGTCTCTTTTGTTGTTCAGTTTAGGAATCTTTTGATTTCTATCTTAATTTAATTATTGATCCAATAATCATTCAGAAACAGGTTGTTTAATTTTCATGACTTTGTGCAGAGTTGAGTGTTACTCTTAGAATTGATTTCTACTTTTAATCCACTATGGAATGAGAAGATACATGGTATGATTCTGATTTTTTAAAATTTGTTGAGACATATTTTGTGGCCTAAGATATGATCAGTCTTGGAGAATTTCCCATGTGCTGATGAGAAGAATATATATTCAGTAGTTTTGGGGTAGATTGTTCTGTAAATATCTCTTAGGTCCATTTGTTCTAGGGTTCCATTTAAATCCAGTGTTTCTTTATTTATTTTTTGCTTTGATGATCTGTCCAGCTCTGAGAATGGGATGTTTAAATCCCCAGCAATTACGATGCTATTATTTATTTCCTTGTTTAGCTCTAGTAGAATTTGTTTTTTGTTTATTTGTTTGTGTTTTTGTGTTTTTTTGGTAGAATTTGTATCGGGGAGCTCCTGTATTAGGTGCATATATATGAAATTGCTATGTCTGCTTGTTGAATTCCACCCTTTATCATTAGATAATGACCATCTTTGTCTTTCTTTACCATTGTTGATTTAAAGTCAATTTTGTCTGATATAAGAATGGCTATACCTGCTCTCTTTTGGTTTCCATTTGCATGGAATATTTTTTTCCATCTTTTTACTTTGAGCCTGTTTGTGTCCTTGTGGTTTAGATGTGTCTTCTGGAGACAGCAGATACTTGGGTTGTGTTTTTTCATCCATTCAGCCAGCCTATGTCTTTTGAGTGGTGCATTTAAACCATTAACATTAAGAGAGAGAATTCATATGTGAGATACTGTTCTGTTCATCATATTGGTAGTACCTTATTTCTTTGTTTTTCTTCTTGTGCTATTGTTTTATAGGAATTGTGAGCTTTAGCTATTTTGAGTGATTTTACACTGGTGGGTATCTATTGTGCTGAGTCATATATAGTACAGTTCTGAGTATTTCCTGCAGGGCAGGTCTGGTCATGACAAATTCCCTCGGTGTTTGCTTTTCTGGAAAAGACTTAATTTCTTCATCAATTGTGAAACTTAGTTTTGCAGGATACAAAATTCTAGGTTGCCAGTTGTTCTGTTTAGGAAGATTGAAGATGGGGCCCCACTCCCTTCTTGCTTGTAAGGTTTCCACTGAGAAGTGTGCTGTTAGCCTGATGGGTTTTCCCTTGTAGGTCAGTTGTTGCTTACATCTAGGTGCTTGTAGAATTTTCTCCTTCATGTTGACTTTGGCCAAGTTGATTACTATGTGTCTTGGAGATGTCCTATTTGCTATGAATCTTCCCAGTATTTGATCTTGTATCTGGATGTCTGGATCTCTGGTGACACCAGGGAAATTTTCCTCAAATAGGGGAAAATATAATTCCTTCGAATAGATTTTCCATGCTTTTACCTCTTTCTTCTTCTCCTTCATGGATACCTATAATTCTTATGCTAGTTCATTTCACATAGTTCCATATCTTTTGAAGTGATTGTTCTGCCTTTTTGTTCTCTTTTCTGCCTCTTTAAATGACTGGGTTAGCTCAAGAGCCTTGTCTTCAAGCTTTGAGATTCTTTCTTCTCCTTGGTTTAATCTGTTAGCTGAAGCTTTCTGCTGTGTTTTGGAATTCCCTAAATGACTTTTTCATTTCTTTAAGTTCTAGTATATCTTTCCTTATGTTGTCTATCTCTTTAGTGACTTTTTCATTAATTTCTTGAAATTTTTTTCATTTTTTTTTTTTTTTTGGTTTTCAACTTTCTCTTCAATTTCATTCATCTTATTTGCTATCCTTATTCTGAATTCCATTTCTGTGATTTTGACAATTTCCTTGTAATTGGAGTTCAGTACTGTAGCTCTACTGTGATCCTTTGGGGGTGTTGATCTGTTTTGATTTTTCCTGTTGCCAGGGTTCTTTTGCTGGTTTCTTCTCATCTGAAATGTCTTTTCTTGACTCAGGGCTAATGTATGTTTGCAAAGCACCTTTTCTTTGCTGGGAACTCTCCTGTTTGATTAGAAGAAGGGGAAGTCCCTAGATGATGCACTTTTTTTCTTACTCTGGAATGTTGATGTGGCAGAGGAGGGGCATATGCACTAGAAGTCTATAAGGCAGCTATTCTGATTTGTTCTGTTCACCTGTGATTGCTTCTTTTCAAGCTTGTGCTAGATGCTATTTGTGCTGCGTATTTGTTTGTTCACCGGATAGTTGTAGGATGTTCAAGTTGGGAGCTGAGTGAGACCCTCTTCACTGAGGCTGGTGTTGTGGGGATTGCTCCACCCAAGGTCTCCCCACAGAGGTGAAGTAGCAGCTGAGTGAGACTATCTAGGCAGTGTTTATGGGTTTCTAGACTATGAGCATTTGATTGAACCTGGTCCTGGTATATTGGCAACTTGAGGCTGGGGAGGTCCCTAAAGAGTGTTGGCCTTTGGAGTAGTTTCTTCTGCCTTGTGGTGGTGGTAGAAGCTCCAGATTGGGGTCTTGGGGCTCAGGCACAGTCTTGGAGTCTTGGGGGCAGTGTTCTGGGCCTGATGGGAGCTCTGGAGGCACAGAGACAGAGCCTCAGAGCTGAGAATAGGGAGGATCCCAAAGCAGGACTTCTGAGAAGGGCCTCAGACCTAGAAGCAGGGCCCTGTGGGTGGTGAAGCTGATCCAACCTGGAAGTAGGGGTCAGGGTGGAGCAGACAGGAGGCAACTGGGGCCTGGAGGGTGGATTCAGGGCCAAGTAAGTGGCAGGCTGTTCCACAGGCTTGGGGACTATAAAATACCAAATCACACAGGCAGAGGTCAGTTCCAGCAGCCCAGGGACCATGGACTTCTTCCCACCCAACGCAGGACCCACCTAAGCAGTCACCCGTAACCTCCCATGTCGGAGCCTGCTTCACCCCAGTCAATTCCTGTGCTCAGATCTCATTGCACTGTAGGGGAGGGGCACACTTGGCTCCCAGTCACAGGGTATGGCTCAGGAAAGCTTCCCATTAGTCCACTCCCTCCCCAGCCTTGTGCCAACCTTGCACCATGCAACTGAGAGCTCAGGGTGTCTTTAGCTGCTGCTCAATCCCCAACTCAACTGTTGTCTGGTGCAGTGACTCTGCACAGACTCTGGGCAGGTCCCTGGTCCTCCCAGGAAGAGGTCTGTGGCAGTGGATGGAGCCCTCTCACAACTGGCACAGAGCCTGCGGGGTGAGTGTGGCAGCCCACTGCTCTGTCTTCCTATTCTTCCCTGTGTGTACTTTGATCTTCTCAAATGTAACACCCTGTCAAATTTTTTTTTCTTTACCACACTGAGTGTCCTGTGTTTCTTCTCTGTGATTTCACAATGTTCCTTCAGAGAAGAACAACCCCTATGTAGGTAGCTGCCTACAATTTTCATTTCTTTTTTGGAGAGCAGCGTGCTGGCAGGCTGCTTCTAGTCTGCCATTTTTTTCCTCTGAAAGTCTTTCTCTGTAATTATTTCAATTCAAGTCAGAGATGAAATTGGGATCCTTGCTCTTCCCAGTCTCTGCCTCCTTCTTTCTACTATAAGCATATTTTACTCCAGTCATTTTCTAGCTTCTTATATATTCCTGAATATATCAAGCTGCTTCATGCCTCCTTGCCTTCAAACTTTGTATTAGTTTTCTATGCTGTAACAAATTACCACAAACTTGGTGGCTCAAAACAACAGAAATTTATTTTCCTACAGTTCTGGAACCAAGAAGTCCAAAATCAAGGTGTAGGTATGTTCATGCTCCCTTTAGAGGCTTGAAGGGAAAATCGGTTCCATGTCTCTTCTAACTTTTGGTGGCTGCTGGAATTCCTTAGCTCATGGCCATATTAATCCAATCTCTGCTTCACTGGCCACACTGCCTTCTCTTCTGTCAGTGTCAAATATCCCTCTGCCTCCCTCTTATGAGGACATGAGTGATTGCATTTAGTGTCCACCCAGATAATCCAGGATAATCCCCCATCTCAAGATTCTTAACTTAATCACATCTACAAAATCCTTTTTTCCATATAAGATAACATTTATATGGGTTCTAGAGATTAGGACTTGGATATCTTAAGGGGGTTCATTATTCAGCCTACCACACACATGCTATTTCCTTAATGTGGGACACTCTTTCCACCCTTTGTTACCTAGTCAGTGCTTCTCAGACTATCTATGATGAAAGATTATTAAAAAAATTAAATTCCAATTTGTCACAGACTGATAATTTTTAAAAATCACATGCTTGGGCTTTGTAGCAATACCAGGTTGCTGCAAAAATTTCCAGACTCTTACTCTTGTTTTATATCAAACCAGTAGCCAACAGTTTGCAGGCTTCCATTGATCCACAAACCGTAATTTCAGTTGCACTATCTAAGACTCCTATCATTTAAGCACCACCATTTTCAGGATTCTTTTCTGGCTCACAATTTCTGACATGAATTTAATCACACTGCTGTAAGTTCCCATGTTTCCTAAGATTTTTTACTTTGTTTCTCACCACCTATTTCTTAATTATTTGTTTATCCTCTACTTTTAAGCTCCTTAAAGATTAAGAACCATGCTTTGGTGGACTTTGAGCCTAGAGCATGGTTCTTGATGGGGTCTGGAGATTGGATCCAAAATGAATAGGAAAAGGACTTATTTGGAGGAAAGGAGAGAAGTGAATGAGACTGAAAAAAACTGAGGAAGCTAGAATGGTGTAGTAGACTGCAAAAATGGTCACAAATTTTTCCCATCAAGAAGGGAAATTTATTTCTTTACCCTTTAAATCTGGGATGGCCTAGTGATTTGCTTTGACTAACAGAATCTGGGAGAAATTACAGTTGAGTCCTGAACTAGGCTTTCAGAGGCTTTATAGCTTCTGTTACTCTCTGCCACCACATGAACAAGGCTAGCTTAGCCTCCTGGAGAATGAGACTCTGCAGAGACAGGTACCAGCTGTTGGCTATTCCAGTTATCCATTGGAGCCCCTAAATATGTGAGTGAGCCCAGTAGAGAACAGTTAAGCCCAGATAGTCCAGAAGAACAGCCTGGCTGAGCCCAACCCAAATAGATAATACACAGAATCATGAACTAAGTAAATAAAGTGGTGGTTATTTAAGTGGCTAATAATGGTGGTTTATTCTACTACAAAAGCTAACTGATCTAGAGAGGAATCAAAATGGGACATGAAAGATAGTGAACAGTTGTCTTTTGTCTTTCCCCAGGGCATAATAGAGATGAGTTTAAATTATGACAGGAAGGACTGGAATTAGATATTAGAAAGTACTTTTCCTTTGCAAACTGTGAGACATTAGAAAACTAACATAGAAGGTAGAATCAACATAGGTATAATTTGGGTCTAATTTGGGTCTCTGGCCATAGAACAGAAGGGCACTATCTGATGCACGCAGAGCTTAAATCCAAGACCTGTTGTCTTTAGAGGCAGAGTCAACAGGCAAGTTGATGATGGTGCAGTTAAGCCCAACTAAATAAAAAAATGCTAATACAGTTTATGGAGATTCTGAAAAATTCAGCTGTAGATTTTGATAACTCCCATTGAACTTGTGCTTCTCCCTCCTCATGGCTCATCTGGTCATCCTCTTATTCATCCCTTCCACACATATCTACTCTGCACCTCCCATGTTTTGAGGCAGGGCTAGGTACCAAGTCTGTAATGGTGAGGAGGGAAGACACAGACCTCACGGATCTTACAGTTTGGAAGGGGAAACAACCCAATAGGCCACTACGAAACTTTGAAGCTCAGACTTTTTTGCTTTTTTCAGACTTAGCAAACATACCTTTCTGCTTCTGTGATGGCTGTCATCATGTATAAGTGGCCTCTGTCAAGCCCTTGGCATCTGCACTGTTAAGCGTTACACTTACATTGCTTCAGGACTCATCTGAAATCAGCTGTTTGAAATTATGCATCAGTAAGTTATTGATGTGGCCCATGACAAATCAGGAGAGCAAAGTCAGAAGGTGTGAGAAAAAGTAACACATCTGGCGGAGGGTTTTATGGGCTTACAGGTGAGCCTATTTGTGCCAGGCTATAGTGTACATTTTTAACTTCTGCTATAAAACATCTGAGGCCTAGAGATTACAAATCAGATATATGGCATCCAACGTTAAAAACATCTCGTAATTTACCACAGTAAATCAATCAATGTTTTCCCAGAAATATTGGAACTGAAACAAGAGTTGAGTGAAAACAGAAAAATCTCTAGAGGTTTAGTTGGCTTAAAGGTATTTCTTGAAATATTGAATCCCAGGGGCTAGAAAACTGTGTTACAGAGATCCTTGAAAGATGTTTTTCAAAGTGATGGAAAAGTGGCTTCCAGAAAGTTGTTTGTTACTTGGTGGAAGGAACCAGTTAGTTAGGTCACAGAAAGACAGTTAGCTCTCAATTACCCAGGGGCCAATTATTCCAAATCTGTGCTTTATACAGTCCTGTTCTATTTTTGTGTCCATTTCTTCACACATTAGAATGGCCATCCAAAGTGTTGCTTATAAAGGCAGAAAATATGTAATTCAAATAGGCTAAAAATTAACGTGTTAGCTATACTGGTTCTTTAGCTTTGTAAGAGAGCAGCTTTATCTTTCTAATATGGCAGCCTTTTATACTTGTAGATTTTATTTATTCTACTTGTCCATATTTATAGTAGTAGGTAACCCAGAGTGGACAACCAGAACACAGTTTTTCATTTATATTATTTCTGCTTCTATTTTAAAATTTTTAGCACAATGATTTTTCTGCCCCAAAAAGTTCCCAGCAAGATCTCGTATAATAGAAAGACTATGGGCCTGGTGGACAGGAAACAGTTTTCCACCCTGGGCTCAGAGATCACCTACCTCTTGAATTCTCTGTTTTGTTATCTAAAAGATGGACACAAAACAGTGCATTCTAGTCCTTGCAGTGGAAAGGAGGTTGTTACACTAATTAACAGAGAAAAGAGATCCTTTACAAAAGTTAAAAGCACAGTATAAATGTAATATAACACTTTATATTTGAAACTCTTAATATTATTCTCTTTGGAAACCATTCCTACAGCAGCTCTCAGTTCTGGCCCAGGGGTGAGAGGAGGTTGTGGAGAGGTGGCCATCGGCCCTTTTGTTCCATGTTAGAAGGTGCATTCCTCCCATTGCAGAGCACCTCTCTTCTTGTTTTGGCATCAGGTCTCAGCAGCTTGCTCTTCCTGAGTTGGCAGCTATCCACTTGCTGTCTCCTGAGAAATCTTGATTGGCCTAATTTCCTTATTCACAGGCACGGCATTAAACTTGGGAATTATAAGATTGTTTCGCCCGAGTCACAATAGTCAGTGTGCCCACAGCACATTTCAGGATTTGAAATCTCAAGATCATTTCATTAAATGTCACAACTGTCTCAATTCTGAAATTTTAGAGGCATTTTCTTGAATAAAAGGACATTGTTGAGCATCCGAGTCCCTGAATTCCCTTAAAATCATTCTCCTTTGAGGAGGAAACCCCTGTGGATATTAAATCTTGTTTTCGTCTTTAACCTATAAAAAGAAACACACACATCCACACGTATGCACCCCAGAAACAGGAAAATTCTCCACTATCAAAGAACCAAAGCTGATTCTGTCAACCTATTACATTAAATAAATAAATACATTATATAAATATATTTCTTAATGGTTCTAATTGAAATACACTGTGCTTTTTGAAAATACAGAGAATGCTGACACAGAGGCCAGAAGCATTCACTGGAGAAGCCACAGAGTATAACGGAAAAACTCCCAGACCCAGAGCCAGGAGACCTCTGCCACAAACTTACTTGTGACCATGGTAAATCACTTAACCCTCTCAACTGCAGTAAACAAGAGGCTGAGCTCAGTAATATTTATGAGCTTTGGTTCAACTTTAGTATTGGATTTTGATACCAAGAGTAGTTCTAATGTACTGCATTCTTTAGGTTTATCCATCTTGTTGTTTAGGGTCTAGGATGATTTCCTTCCTTCCTTCCTTCCTTCCTTCCTTCCTTCCTCCCTCCCTCCCTCCCTCCCTCCCTCCCTCCCTTCCTTCCTTCCTTCCTTCCTTCCTTCCTTCCTTCCTTCCTTCCTTCCTTCCTTCTTTCCTTCCTTCCTTTCCTTCTTCCAATCACTTCCTGAGTGACCATGATGCATCTGGCACATTGATGGGAGT
>CAUYRT010020826.1:0-17911 GCA_963574885.1 Lepilemur ruficaudatus
CACGGGACTAGCTAGCCCCCACAGTTGTGCGAGCCAATTCCTTAAAATCCCTTTGTTTTGTCAGGGCTGGCCAGCAGGCTGAAAATTCCAGTAGGAGTTTATGTTGCAGTCTTGAGTACAAATGCAATATCGACGCTGAATTCTTCCCTCTTCAAAGGACCAGAAAGTTTTCTCTTAAGGCCTTCAACTGATTATATGAGGCACGCTCACATTAGGAAGGGTAATAGGCTTTGCTCAAAGTCTGCTGATTTAAACATTAATCATTTAACATGTAGGAAAAAAAAATCCCATGAAATTTGAATGCATAATTCTAAATTCCTGAGGAATCTGCCAAATTCAGGCAGATTCCTGAGGAATTATGTGCTCTGAAAAATCTTTAAGGTGAAAAAAAGATCTGAGGTTTTTAATGCTCTCAAATATTTAACAGATTCAAATACAAATCTTTTTTGGAGAAAAATAACTTTAATTCAGTCACCGAAGAATTGCCACAAATGAAATTACAAGGAATTTGAGACCACAATATATAATTGTAAAATGTATAGAAATAGAATTCAGCATGAACAAGAACTGGCAGTAACAGCAGAAAAGAGAAACCAACAAAGACTTCAGATATTGGAATGATCACAAAATAGAAAATTATATTTCATATGTGTTTAAAATGTAAAAAGATGCAGTTTATAAAAAATAAGAAATTCTAAAGGCAGCCTAAAAACAAAAAACAATTCCCTTCAAGAAAATGCCAGTTAAACTGATGTTTGACTTCTTAAAGCAATCATAAAATCCAGAAGATAGTTGATTAATGTCTTCGAGCTGAGAAAAAAAAACTGTCAATATCAAGTCATTTTTCCATTATATATATGTTTCAAAAGTAAGGCCTAAAAAGATAGTTTTAGCGATATAAAGCTGACAGGTTTTTATACCAATAGAACTTTATTAGAGAGGTTGTTAGTTGATACACTTCAGGGAGAAAAAAAATAATGCCACAATTAATATGCAAGATGGTACAGCAAGTATAGAATTTGATAACTATAAAATAAATTTAAACAAATATTGATTGTTTAACCTATAAGTATAATGTCAAGTTTGTGGGATTAAAAAAAGAAAAATCAGATAAATTTAAAATATCAAACAACAAAAATATATAAATTGGGTACAGGGAGGTAAAAATTAAGTATTAATAGTTCTTGCATCTTTATATTGTTTGAAATTTAAGATAAAGATATTGATTAGCTTTGTATTTTACTAAGTTATGTACATTAAAATTTTTAGAAAAGCAATAAAATGGGACGGAACATATACATAGCAAAAATACAATAGGGAAACATCAATAAATCCTCTGGAGTCCGTAATATATAAGAAAGCAGAGGAAAAACCTTCTTTTCAAGAAATGTGGTTTTGAAGAGGCAGATATAGTTAAGTTGCCAGAAGATTTTTTATAATAATATACTTAGAAATGTATGAAATGAGATGATCTTACTATTCTGACTCATTCAACAGTCATTCCACAAATGTTCATTGCATCTAAAGCATGTGCTTAGGATTGTTAGACACCTTGCTAGACAGTAGAGATACAACACTGGTTGAATAACAGTACTTGTCCTAAAAGCATTTATAAAGGGTGCATTTCATTAATGACTTAGCTGCCTTTGCAAAGAGTTTGGACATTATCCTAGCAACAGGTAAGTTTGGGAGAGTTTTAAGCAAGAGGATGACATATTCCAATTTGTATTGCAGGAACTCACTTGGATTCAGTATGGAGAATGTATAATAGGGTCCCAAGACTTGGGAAGCTTTGTACCTATCCAAGAAAGAAATCCTGATTGCCTGGACAAGACAGTAACAGCGGTAACCGAAAGAAATGGACAGATGTGATTTGAATGTGTGATTCTTAAGATTTTTATTATCAGTAAGAAAACTGTACTTCTTCACTGAGTGGGCAATGCTGTTACATAAGCAAGTACCTGCATTTATGGTGGAATTCATCATCAAATACATAATTTTGAGGTTATATGAATTGAGAACACTTGAACTCACTAGTAAAATGTATTTGCAAGCTTTAAATTAAATAAGTTCAAACAGGATCACCATGATAATGTTAGTAAATTCCCCAAGGATTTTTTAATGGCATTCTGCCCAATGAAAGATCCAACTTATAAAATAATAATTGAGAGTACTTGTGGGAAATCATGTTCTATGAATAGACAAACATTTTATTAAAAGTCTGAGTTCACTTTTGATTTTTAACTTTGGAATAATGATGGGAAAAGTTGAAAGTTTCAATTTTTCAGAGTGTTATAAGTTTTGTGCTTTAGAACTTTTTTGAAATGCTTTATCTGAAGCTGCAGTTAATGATGTCCTCAGCTCTGCAAATTAAGCTGTTGCTCTGACATCAATGAAAAGAGGCATGAGAGAAAGAGAAATGTGTGGATACTGAATCTCAAGGACTATAAACCTTTTTTTTTTTTTTTTTTTGCCTCAATGTTTCATCTCCAGAGTTTCTTATTTTGAAGGGTCTGCCCGAAATTTGAAAGGATAGATCAAGGGGAAATTGCTTGTGTGACCCAAGAGTGTGGTAACCAAGCTTACTCATCTCTCATCACAGAGACTCCCTGAAGCTGGGAAGCCAACCTCTCATTTTTTGGGATTTAGCCTGGTCAAAAGCTACAGTAAAAAGTACACAAGGAAACTAATATGGATAATTAAATTACTGATTATGCATGTATAATTAAAATTATCAAGCAAAATTATTAAGGAATAAAGCAAAACATTCAATGTTTGTCTAAATTAATGCTAGTTTGTAATGCTAAAAGTCATTTGTATTTATTTCTGTCGTTCCTGAAAGAAGCTAAGAAACCAGAGCTGTGTTTAAGGAAATTAAATTCTATTATATGTGTTTATGTAAATATTTCCAGAAAATAATTCTCTTTCTTTTATTCCCTTAAGTTATTATTTTTTGAAAAGGAAAATTATATTTTTGTCATTAGTTTGTCTGCCAATTCATTATTGGTGCTCCTAGATCTGTTTTTTTTTTTTTTTTCTAGTTGGTCAGATAAAAGACTCTCGGCTCTTTAGAGGGTCTCCATGGACAGGTTTTCCCAAGTCGTCATTAGACAAAATGGTAAAAGGCATGCCATCCTGATTAAGTATAAAACCCTGGTCAAATTGAAATTTGACAAATAGTGACTAACTATTTTACTTTGGAAGAATGAGAAAATTATACAAGTATCAGAAATTTAGTTGAAAAATGGGACTTCTAAGTTATGGCTTTTCGCTGTCAAAAATCAGCACAGTTTCTACCTTCAATATCTACACATACTGCTCTACTTAGTGAGCCTTTAGATTCATGATGCTGTCACCTATAGAAAATAAGAATTTTGACAATCATATAATAAATTATTTTTTCTGTTGCTGTATTTGCTAATGATAATTGGAAGAAGATGTTTCTTTATTTTACTTTGCTTACTTTTAATTCCCACTTCATAGAAATCTCACAAGCCCCAAATCAATCATTTGTTGAACAGATTTTTAAAAATCTAGTGTTATTATGGGTTTCATTGTTTTCCACTTTGAACACATTCGAGGACATTTTTTAAAGGTTTCAATCATGCTTTATGTCTTTATTTATTATATATGACTGAGCACTTAGAATGTGCAAAGTGCATTGTCCAGGCACTGTGAGAACACCACCATGTGGGAAATATAAATGGACACTACAGTTAAAAAGTTCAGAAAAATTCAAACAAGCAGGTGTGATTAGGTTGAGGTTATATTATTTCCAGTTGGTAATAGGAAAAAAGCAAAAAACAAAAACAATCAAGAAAGGACTTCTGAGGAGGTAATGTTCGAGCTCTTGATTTGAAGGTAAGGTAGAAAAATAAAATAAAATAGAAAATCAAGTGAGCTGAAGACAAACTAAGAACAGAAGGAGGCCAGGCAAAGGAGAACAGTATGAGTAAAGGCAGAGTCAGAGATAGACAAGGAGGTATGAGAACACATGTTTAGGGGAGGAGTAGGAAATACGATTGGAAGAGCAGATTTGCTGTCATTTTAGAGAGAGATGGATGCCATCCTTAGAAGTTTGGATTCATCCATCAGTCACAGAGTACCTCTTGAAGGTTTTTAAACAGGGAAGTCAAAGGATCAAATATATGTTAGAGAAAGATAAAACTAGCAACTGTGTCTTCGAAGGTTAAGGGCTGGGAAGGAAACTGGCAGGATTGTCCTCAGTGAAGGTAATTCTGAAATTTCAAGTTGTATATGACAAGCAGAGAAAGGCTTAATTTCAACAAATGCTATCCTCTGTCACAGGCTCTGGAGACACATGGCTCTAATGATTGGAATACCTGGAAATATTTAACAAGGTTTAACTGCAAAAATTAATTATTTTATGGTGCTTATTGCATAATCCAGCTTTTCATTTGAGTTGGCAATGACAAGCAAGTTCACACAAGAGAAGAGAATTAGACCATGAACATTTATTTTCCATCTTTTCTATAGTTATCAACCACTTTTATTGCATGCAATGAGGGACCATATCTTGGGGGAAAAAGTGCATCTTACACTAATACTTAGGATAGGTCTATGTTTGCACTTATCTGAATTACTCAGAAAATCAGTATCCAAGAAAGTGAGCTCACCTGCATATTTTTAAGAAAAGGATTTAATTTTATCACCAGAATAAGCAACCTAAAACAGAACACAGCAGCAAAGAAATTTCATGTGACAAGAAGAGTTAATTAATTAAATATCTCATCTATTTATGGAGTGCTTCCTAAATAATTATAACAATAAATATTTCAACTTATGAAAAGTTCAAAGAAAAGTACTATGTTATAAGTAACAGTGGTTGGAATATACTATGCTACTATACCAGGTTAATGAAGATTTTCATGAATTAGATATCATAAACATGAATAGAGTTTTTCCACACATTCACATAGCAGTGGTTAGGGTTAAATGACAAAAATTGCTAAACCATTAAAAAGACACATTATTAGTTTTAGTTCTGCCACTAACTCATGTCACCAAGGAAACAACACCTAGTATGTCCAAATTTTAAATTAAGTGACCTGGATTCAAAGTGATCTTTACAACTTTTGCTTTCATCTTGAAAAGATCTACGATTAGATGGTGGCTTCATGGGATTCATCATTTACTTTGACTCTTGTATTTAAAAGACTTACAGATTCTTTTTTCTTTTTTAGTCAACTTTTATAAATTTGAGGAGAGAATGATTATAGTATCTTAGTAATTTTTTTCCAAATAAAATAGGGAAATTTTAAGTTTTAGAAAAGTGCTAAAATATCCACCTCAGAAAATTAATAAAAAAAATTTAAAAATTTTAAGGTGCCTTAGAATCCTACATGTGGAAACATACCTGTAGTCTGAGAACATAGACACTTGCCTTATTATTTTTTAGAAAATCATAGAAATTGAACTTTAATTAATACAGATGATTTTAAAATAACAATAAACTCTTGTCTGTGGCATTGTTTTTTTTCTTTTGGCCACAATTTTCCTATCTTTAAAGTGAGATATTTGGATGAAGGATCCCAAGTATCCCTTGCAGTTGTATGATCTCGTGCATCTATAAAACACTCTTAAAGCCATATGCTATTTCCTTTTCAGTATGTGATACAGTAGGCACAATTTAAAAAGTGACCCCTTGTATAACAGAAATAGAAGAGTGGGACATGTCATATTTAGCAATCATTTTAAAGAATATTTACTACTAGGGTTGCACAGATTATGTTGTAGTGAGAACCCCAAAATTTCAGTAGCTTATGATTGTGAAGATTTCTTTCTCATTCATTCATGTCCTTCATGATTTGTTACGTGAGCTTGGATTCATTTTGTCATTCAGGGACCTTGGCCAATAGAGGGCCCACCATCTGATCTTGCATTGGATAAAATGTACCACCTCCTTGTTCACTGTGGCAAGGTAAAAGCACTCGTGGTGCTCTCACCCTCCTCTTCTGTTTCTTCTATGTTCCCTTCGAACCCTGTCACCTCAAGTGGGAGACCATTGGTCAGAATTGTCACGTGGTCCTGCCTAATTACAAGGGTTTGTGAAGATAAAAAGAGCAATATAAGGTGAGCCTTAGCCATGCTTCCCACAGATCCATGAAGTCTTAGAAATTGGAAGCTGTCTCATAACATACCAAGTCCAACACCTCTTTTAAGACAGCAGGCTGACCCCAGAAAGATATACTGATTTCACTAGCCATACAGCCAGTAGAGGCAAAGATGGAATAGACAGAACTTAATGGTCCCAGTTTTCTTTTCCTTCAAAATCTAAAGGTCGTATCTTAATGGCTGAGAGAACACTTTGTAAGAACAATAACAGAGATGGACAATTGCAGACACTGTGTGTCTATTCAGGTCCATGTCTTTGAGACTGGACCTTTGAGCCTAGAAACTTCTCACGTGCATTTTGACTCAAATCCTATGTGGGTATTGCATTTAATTTTAGAGTCATTGACCAAAGTCAGGAAAATAGCTGAGGCCAGCACAATCTGGATAAGATGTGCAAGGATTTAATTTTATTACCTCCTTTTATATATTACACAGATAGCAGAGTTATCTTTTTAACACAAGCCCATTACTCATTTTCAATGGTAAATGCCTAAGTTCACTACAGATGCTTAAGTGCTGGCCAGGTGACAGCACCTGCAGTTTCTCTTGAATGTCATCATATTAAAAGGACTATTGCACTTCCTAACCCTGCCATACCACCACTGTGCTCTACAAAGGTTATTGATGAATGCTTCTAGCCACAGAGGACGTTCTCCTGCTTCACCACCCTAGTGATCCTTTTTAGTTCTTTTTCTGAACAGAGATGATAAAGAAAAAGATAAATAATCACACTTGAGATTCTTTTTCTTGTTTGAGAATCTCATCCTAACACATCTCTCCTGCTGTAACTCTGTTTTTTAATTCTACACACATGACCACTCTTTGATCTGTCCAAGAATTTTAGGCAAGAATGCTGAAAAGATTTGATCTCTTAAGTTCTGTCTAGCTCTATCAGTTTTTGCTATCTGTCTGTTCAAAGTCTCAGTCTGTGAATTATTGAACTAAAACTCTGCATTGTCTTCTCCCTATGTTTAAGTGCCCTGTCTAAACCTTTCCCCATAGACCTTCTGCCTTTTGGATCCAATGCTTGACTCATGATGACCCCTGTTTAGTCAAAATATTTCACCACAGCCACGCTCAAGGCGAGGGGCTAATGGACCAGTCCACAAGCCATTAGAGGGCTTTCCCTATCCCATCTCCCATTTTGTGACTAACTAGCTTATCTATAAACTGACTTGCATTAAACTTGCTATAACCATGGCTGATATTAGAATAATGCATTGTTTGTCAAGCAGTTTTTGCATTTTAGCATAGACTCCATTCTTAATAAAAAAAAGTGAATATTGAAAATATCTGATATTTCAGCCAGTCAGTGAAAGAAAGACTTTTTGCCTGAATTACCTTTCAGTGTGTATTTCAATGATTTCCCTGTACCTGCACTGTACAAATGCTCCCTCTCTCAGCTGCCCTATGAAAGGAGTTCAGTAGTGGTACCTCCCATTGCACAGGTGCCAGGTGCCAGCTTTGTCACATTGCATTCTGACCACGTAAGGGGATGGCCCATGGTTAATGGGCTCTTCCTTGAAAATAGTAGAAGACATTTTCTATTGCATCCAAAGAAGAGGGAAATCTTAAAAACAAAACTTAAAATGGAAGGTTTAACAGAAAATTCTCAGCTCCATTTGTATATCATGTCCTTGGATCTGAATTTTTAGGAGTTGAAACCCTCTTACAGATTATTTAGAAATGAATTTACGAAATTTCCTCATATGTCCATGACCAACAGCTGGGTACTGGGAGGTCTTTAAGGCCAGTCCAAACTGGAGATTAGAGACCTACATTTTCTCAGCTAGATGATCTAGTGTGTTACAGCTCAGCGTTCATTCCTCGCCCACTAGCTCTGAGTCTGTAGTGGCATTGTGTTTAAGTGATCCATTCCAATATATCTCAGCTATGGATTGCTTGGGGAAAATATTCAAATAATCACTGATGAGGCATATGAAAGGGGCAAGAGTACTCCCTAAGGCCTATGTTGTAGTGGCAGCACTAATAATAATTGTTAAAATAGTCCAGGCATTCTTCTATTATAATTTATACTCCCTTTAATTTTCTCAACAATGTTAATTGATAGTACTATTAATAAGCCCATTAATAAATGAGAAGCTCAAGGCACAGAAAAGTTATGTAAGTAAGTAGTTAAGGTCACACAGATAATAAATCTGTAGAGGCCAGAGCCTCAAAGGGAAGTGTATTTTGGTAGACTCAACTATGCTTTCCTCTGTGACGATTTTCTCTCCTTTGTCTGCCTTGACTATTACGCTTGATTTTATCAAGGAAGACAGTGGGCTTCAACTCCTCAAAACATTGTATCTTACCAAGCTTGATTTTGTGGCTCCTCCATTGCACTGTAACACCAGTACAATATTTTCTTTATCTCCCTGGAGTGATCACATAATTAGGATAAATCACAGAGCTATGACTACCAGTGTTGGAATCTGCTTAGTTACTTAGGATTATTGTTTCACTTTTCCTAATTGTGTTTCCTCTGAAACATCTCAGGTTGTTAGAAAAACTCTTCTACTTTTACTTATTCACTGACTCTAGCTTTCACTCTTTTCATGTAAAGGATGCCCTCTCCACAGTAATGAAAAGTGTTTGCTTGGCCTACCCAGGCTACTTTCAAAGATTAATCTTTCTCAAGGAAATGATACAATGAATTAATAATTTCCATAGTCTTTAAAATAGTCCACTCAAAGCTAATGGTGGTTTTTTTTTTTTTTATGGATGGATAGCACATGAAAAAGAATGAGCAGCAATTTATCAGCTATTTTGAAGAGTCAATGAATATCTAAAAAGTTCTATAATTTTCTTATTCTGCTCTACTCCAAGTCAACTCAATAGTCTACTAGCTAACTAACCTCCCCCTAGCCTGTTAAAAGTAGAGGCTTTGCTCCCTCCCCCCGCCCCCCGCCCACAACCTCTCCTCTTGAGAGATGGCAGGAAATTGAGAGTGTAAAAGAGAGAAACAGCTCAAAGATTGAAAAAAAGACCTTTGAGCACTACTATCGATGTGGTAATAAGGAAAGATCCAAGAACAAGGGCAGCCTGTCTTTGCCATTCAGGCTGATTTGAACAGGGCAGCTAAAGAATGAAAGCAAAGGAAAGGAGAAATGAAAGCACTGATTACTTTCCAGTGTTCTCATGTGTAATTTCCAAAGAAATCTTCATCCTTAAAATAGCAATCAGTGTGGGATCAAGTGAACACATTATGATACTACAGAGGAATTAATGTCCATTAACCCCCTTTAGAGCTGCACCTTAAAAGTTTTTATGTCCTAGAAAATACTTTATCGATAAGTACTGTCTTTTTAAGACTACGATTTGAATATATACTGTTTCCTCATTACACTCCTGAGTTCCCTCCCATGATCTGTATTAAAGGACATGCTGGGGAGTTAAAGAATGAAAGGATTTAGCCCCCTATTTTGGTCCTAAAAATGGAGTCATTAACTGAGTGAATTGAGTGGATTGAGGATCTTTTGATGTTGCTTAAGTTATTTGAGTATCTTTGTTTCCTAGTAACCTTGTTTCAGTAATTGATCACAGAAAGAACAACTTAGCTACTACATTCAATAGGCAGAAAGAAAAATACTAAATTTTCAGGAGGAATTAATTATTTCAAGTTTGGAAAACGCAAGACAACAGTTAAAGAACATGGCAAGTTTTTTTTTTTTTTTTTTAAGCTGCTTTAATATCCTGTTTTGTTTTGTTTTCAAAAGATCATGGGCTCTCTTAAGTTTTCTTAAAACTCTATGACTATATTGCGAGTTCAGGCCAGGTTGTTGGACTCGCATCACTCATTGACAGGAAATTCTAAAGTTGAAAGTTTTAGGCAATGTTTATGTTCTATATCTCTTCCTTCAACTGCCCTGAAACAGGCTGGCTGCGGTGGCTCACACTTGTAATCTCAGCAGTTTGGAACAAGGTTGGAGCATCGCTTGAGGCCAGGAGTTTAAGACTAGCTTGAGCAACATAGTGAGATTCTCCTCAACAAAAAAATTTAAAAAATCTGCTGGGTGTGGCGGTGTATACCTGTAGTCTTAGCTACCCAGGAGGCTGAGCCAGGAAGATTGCTCGAGTCCAGATATTGGAGGATGCAGTGAGCTATGATCATGCTACCACACTCTAGCCCAGGTGACAGAGTAAGACCTTGTCTCAGAAAGAAAAAAGCTAACAACAACAACAACAACAAAAAGCAATCTAGCCTAAAACAATGACTTATTGGGAAAATGTTTGTTGTATAGGCACCAGAATCTTTCTTTCAATAGCATTGGAAAGGGGAAAATTGACAATAGTAGAGGTTGCTGCTATCTCCTAGCTTTTATATGCCTACTATCCACCATGTGATTGAAAAAAAAAAATATATATATACACATTAGTTGTGCTTTATTGTTTATATTTTATTAAACATATTATCTTATTTAGCCTAAGTTAAATTTTATATATAACTATGAACTAAGTATTTTTTATGAAATTTTAAGACCACATTGCTGTAGAGAAACTTCTGTCAGATCTCTGTTAAAACAAAATGAAATTTAAGATTTTCATGTATGGATAGCAGATGTGATTGACCAGATCTCTTTGATCAAGCATAAATATGGCAGGAAAAATTTGAAGGTAAACAAGAACCCGGATTTCAATTTCAGAATTATGGCATTAGAAGTTACTCATCTTCAAAGTTACTCATCTACCCCACCCCATGCATCTTGTTTTCTTATCCTTTTCTATTATCCTCTATCCACACTGGCCTTCAGTTTCCTGCCTCAGGAATTTTATACTTCCTATTCTCTGTCTGAAATATTTTTTTCTCAATATTCTTGACACTACTCACCCCTTCTCAGCTTCTGTGTCAACTTACATATCACCTTCTCAGAGACTTTCCCTAAATAGTTCATTTCCTCATTAGCTTTCCACCCCCTTTTTTCTCTGTCACAGCAAACCTCCTCTAGTTACCAGCATAGCAATTCTTGCCATCTGTCATTATTTAGTTCCCTTGTTTTTCTTAATAATTGTCTATACCTCCCTTCTAGTGGAAACTAGAATATAAACTTAAGGAGGCAGGGACCTTGCTTAACTTATTAACCTTTACATCTGAAACTATGCACCGAAAAGATGTTCTATAGATACTCGTTGGATGAATGAATAAGGAATTGAATTGGACCCCAGAATGAAATGGACCCATTTATAAATACTATCCCATATATCAAAAAGCAGAATATCTACTGGAAAAAATCTCCCACACAGGTGAAAACATTGAAGCCCCATCCTCAGCCTCCTTGGAGGGCTCAGCTGGGGCTCAGACCTGATGCTACTAAAGGCCGTAACCTCAGAGGGCACCAGGGAGGGTGGCAGAGTCTGCTTAGCCAGGAGGCAGAAGTCATCCAGCCATCCCTTCCTCTTTCTGAGGTAGGTCAGGAGGTTCTGGCCCAGCTGGGGCAGGCAGGGCAGAGTTTATAAAAGCTGGAGAGCAGAGAGTGACAAGTTCTCTGGGCAGGGGGCCGTGGGGAGGGGCCGTGGGTTGGCATGTCCAAGAGAAATAATTTTTGCTGCTGCACTGTGATTTCTGTCCAAGTGCTCATTCCTATTTGAATAAAGATTTTAGGTCACACTGTTTGCCTTAATACTCTGAAAAATAAAATAAAATTAAGACATTGTCACAGATATCATCCGTGTGTTCCAGAGACATTATCTGTGAGCCAGTTGCCCTGGTACTTTCTTTGGAGGATAAGGGCCATGGAAGATCACAGAATTCTGTCTGAGAATTCCATTGCATACACTGTTTCTGGCTCAAAGCCACTAAGAAACCTGTAGAGCTCCATTTTTTAAGTATCTTCTTATTAATATTGAGAGGGGAGAAAAAGAACAAAGGCCTCTGTATGTTTTCTTTTCTCAGCATTGCATCTCAATACACAGGCTGCTATTTTAAGCTTGTAATTGTTGTTTGGGCCACTTTGGAAACCCTCACATGGGTTAAGGGAAAAATTAGCAATGAGAGAATATTAGGAGCTCTAAGTTTTCATTTGTGATTCGACAAGCCTGGAGCCATCCCACATTACTCAGAGTCACCACTAGGCTATGGAGGCTCTGAGAGGTGAGATTAAGTGTGTCAGTGCATGACTCCGTGCCTGATTTCTAGGCCATCTTTCTTCTTCAGAGAAGCAGCGATTATGTTAGTGGAATATGTGGATTGAATTTCAGCATCAATTTTTTTCCTTCATTTTTCGTTTTGGGTGACTTTAGTTTTCTGACATCAGATATAGGATATGTTTTATTCAGTGCCTTCTACTTATAATACAGTACAGTTTCTGAAATCTGATCATCTGATATCTGTTACTGCCCTTCAAACAGTAGAAACACTTTTGAATATCCTCATTTTTATTGAGCAAGTAAAAATTCTGATGTTGGTTTTCATCATCCTGACCCTCTGCAGAAGTTGTTCCTTCTGGGATTTTATCAGGATAGGAAACTATATGGGTGAATCAAGCAGTACTTAATGCTGATCACACACTTGGCAACAAGGGAAACAAAAAGTAAAATATCTTATGCTAATTATGTCCTATAATTCTGGGTTCAAGTTACCATGGTTATATCTTCTCAGTATGTACTGGTACTCATTTTCCTCCTCCGGAATTGAACAATTATTTTCAAGAACGTTTGAGTACAAGTGGCTGTATACTATTATTTTTCACTGTATTACAGGAAAAAAAAATATTCCAGTGAAAAAGAAACAGAGTAGCCACATATGTATCACTCTTATTTATCCTCTTTGAATATTCTTGTTAAACTTAATAACATCTGTCACTAAGGATGGAATTCTTATCTCCATGAGTTTGGTCACTGTCTTTGGGAGGCATAAGATTTGATTGTGACTTTCTAAGTATTTATATGATACATCTTCAGTCACCCTACATTTATCACATCTAACTTTGCTTCATGTTCTCATCTCCCTGAATTTTTATTCAAATAACTTGATACTGGTGAGTCTTTATTTGACTGGGAGGTCCCAATTTTAGACAGACTTTTGAAAATGTATCAAGTTTGCACTGTACTAGGACCACATTGCTGTAGAAAGCCTTATGTCAGATTTCTATTAAAACAAAATGAAATTTAAGATTTTCATGTATGGATAGATGTTAATGGTCAGGAACTAAAAATAATATCCATAGATCTCTATAGATACCATTAATCCACATTAATAATACTGTTAATCCACATTGAAAATCAGTAATCCTTATTTTTTGTATGGCTAAGAATAATTGAAATTTAGAGCTAATCTTTATACCTTCTTGTTCAGTGACAGTCCTTGAACTCATCTTTCAATATCAGCTCCTTTTCCCAGGACATAAACTTGTCTCTTTCCTCTTATGAGGTAATTCTTAATTTCATTGTTCATTGGCCTTCTCCATATAGAGATTCCCAAAAAATGAGAGAATGACATACAATTTGCATATATACAATGGCAAAAAATCTCTTGGATAGTATGTCAATACATACTGCATATTTCAGCATAATAATTGGTTTTTGTCTTGTCATTCAACGCATTAAACTCTATCGTAATTTTTTAACACTTTATCCCACATCGCAATTAGATAAGCACCAGTTCCTTAAGCCCCAGTACTTTGTCTTTTTTACTCAGTATGAATGAATGACTTATTTTAACTTACATTTTTAGTGAACTTTATCTAGAAATACCTATTATACTCTTGCAAAAGTGAACTTCAATTCTATTTTGGTTTATTTTCATATATGTTCTATTGTGCCCTGAGCCAACATATTCTATAACTACTCTGTTGCCAATTTCTATTTTTAAGAAAATATTTAGTATACACACTTATCTCGATAATCCAAGGCTCCTATTTTGTTTTCCCCTCACAAAAACATTTATAGAAATACAAAGAAAGAGCTTAGCCCTCAAGCAGGGTAAATGAAGGGAACCAAGTGTAGTTTGAAAAATCTCTGCAGGTGGATTTAATATCTGTTTCCTCCCTGGTTGAGAACCACACACCTAAAACACTGTGGTACACTGGAATCCTGGTTAACTTGTATTTTTCTTCAAAATTCAATTGGTTGTCTTTAAACTTATCCTAAGTATAGATGTGATCCAGCAAAGGGGACAAAGAACACCTGAATTTTTAAGTAAATGGTTAAGTGGTGTCTGTATTTTTGTTGTAACTACTGTGAACAAGCCATCAGTCTTAAAACAACTGAGAGGAGACTGACTTGGAATATAACAAAATACAAATCTTTACATATGCTGCCCCATTTCCACATTTTTGCCTTTATATATTTTCTTCAAAATGATTCTGATAAATATATATATACACACCCACGTAAACGTGTTCATTATTACCAATAACAAAATTTGAGGACCTTATAGATTGTGTAAAGAGAGGAGAAAGTGAGGAGGAGACACTAACAAGGGATCAGAAGTTATAAACACAGGAAAGTTGTTTGCAAGTTTAACCAAAAAAAATAGTCATCAACTTCCTCTTATTATAGACAGTTATCTTTCCCAATAACACTGGAGATTTGCTAGTTCAGACACATTGGCTTATGATGACATGATTGGGCAGATAAAAATGTGTTATGTAGTTCATTGCAATTGTCTGCAAATCACTACACAATAGCATCAAAGTTTCAAAAGTCTGTCTTCTATGGTTTTTAAACATCATTATTCTTAAAGAAGTTTCCATATGTTTTTCTGAAGTAATGACAGTGCTGTCAAGTTTTAGAGACATTTCTGTATTATTTCAAAAATGGTAATTTCTGATTTTCTATAAAAGAGTTTTTTCATTACATTATGCAAGAGCATCTCATTATTGCTTTGCACTTGCTGCCACTAAATTTTCCTACCTTCCTTCTTTTAAATATGTTGAATTGCCTGTCAATGTTGATAATATATTTTTTTAAGAAAAAGTTTGCGTGCTCTAGTCCAATCATTCTTAGAAGAGTATTTTTATTAATAAATCAAACTCTAGTATTTTTCTCTTTTAAAATTTTGCTTCAAATGGGACAGCAAGTTGACCTTTGCAGAGTGCTTTTTCTCTCATTTCTTTTTTCTGTCATCACCTTCAGCTGTTCATATCTTGACAGTCCAAACTGCCTGTCACTTACATTTCACAATGGAGAAGAAGAAATAGTGAGTAATTATAGGACCTGGGCCCTCCACAACAGCTCTTGTGTTCAGTCAGTAACATATCCCTTCACTTACTGTCCCGTAATGTATTAATCAGCAAGTTCATGACACATATGGAGACCATATTGTGATATATAGAAAAATACATTGTTAGTTTCTGCCCATAATATGCATACTTTCCCATAAATCAATCTGTCTTCACACATGACATGTCTCATTGATTTTTTTCTCATAAATATTTATTTTGGTAAAAAGAGGTTTTGTGCCATTTCATAGTATCCCACATATTCCAGGCTATAAAGTTGATCCAATACCTTAATTTCATTTCATAGAATCTTGCATTTATACTTTCTTCATTCCCATCCATAACCCTTAATTTATGTCCCCATTGTGCATGCTCTTGCATAATTCCCATAATTCTTTCTTCAAACCAAATTTCTCCTATCACTCACAGTTTTCTGGTTCTGTGGTCAGTATTCGCTAACCACCAGTACCCAGGGATCCCTCTTGAGATTCTGCAGAACTTACCTATTGTCACACTTTTCACATGTAGTATAAATGACCTATCTTTGATAATGAACTTGAGTATAATAGCCTTAATTTCTGTAGCCTTGCTTATCTTTGTTAGTACACTATATGTGGGTGATAGCACATAAATGTTGTGAACTTAATTAATATGTTAATTACTTCCCAACATTATTTTTGGAGTATAATCTAACAGTTTTAAGCTTTTGTACAATTTATAATTGCTCAATCTATATTTTGAAACCTTTCACAAAAGTTATCAGAGATGGAAAAGATAAATTACAAAATGTCTTAAAGCTTTTTAGGGTGTCAAAGCTTGTTTATGGTTTTATATAGCATCCTTCAAAATTGTACAGTTTTGTGAAATTATCTAAAATTTAGGGAGGGAGCCCTCACCACTTAGTTTCTATTGTGGTATTAACATAGATATGATGAATATTGAAAATAGTTCAAAAGAATGTTGTAGGGAAATAACTATTATTTGGTTCTACTTTTCAAATATAAAATAAAGATAATAAATTAAGAAAAATTATGTTAGGAGCCAATGAATCTGACTCAAAAGGTTTTGGAATCTCGTGATTTACATAATAATATTAAAAATTTGTTAGAATAATTGTTTCAGATAATAAATTCTACTCTGTGTCTGAAACTTTAAAGATTCTTTAAATGCTCACAAGAATCCTAGTAGGTATGGATGCAGAATTAATGTTCAAGAATGATAATAACCATCTAAGACCAAAGAGAAAACAAGTGGTATAGCTAGGATTAAATAAAAGTCGTCATTTTCTTAATCCCACTTTCTTCCCACTAATTAAAAAATAACTGAAGTAAAATCTTGACCAAGTAAAGAATGGGTATTCTTGACTTTATTGCATTTACTATACAATTAAAGTGAATAAAATAGAAATTTATACAAAGACATCAAATTAAATATACTGAAATTTAAAAATATGTGACTTCCTTGATCGTACTTTCTTCCTTCTATCTTCTTTTGAAAAGCTTCTGTTCATGTATTTTGCCCACATTTTTATAGGATTGTTTGTTTTTTTCCTTGATGATTTGCTTGAGTATTTTGTAGATTCTGGATATTAGCCCTTTATTGGATGTATAGCTGTAAATATTTTCTCCCCTTCTGTAAGTTGTCTATATGCTCTGTTGATTATTTCTTTTGCTGTGCAGAAGCTTTTTTGTTTCAATAAATCCCATTTATTTATTTTTGTTGTTGCTGTAATTGCCCTTGATGTCTTAGTCATAAATTCTTTGCCTAGGCCAATATCTAGAAGAGTTTTTCCTACATTTTCTTCTAGAATTCTTATGATTTCATACCTTACATTTAAGTCTTTTGTTCATCTTGAATTAATTTTTGTCAGTGGTGCTTTTACTATGACTTGTTAACAATTAATAGATACCTGATTCTGTTGATCTGAAAGTTGTAAAGAATTTCTGATTTAATTTTTGAAACATGATGGCCTATCGTATCTATACTGGACTCAAATCATGGTACCATATCACTTATTTACTCAATGATACTGAACATATAAATTTTATACTATGTTGAACATTCCATTTTGGGTGACTTTAGTTTTCTGACATCAGATATAAGATATGTTTTACCCAGTACTCTCTACTTATAATACAGTACAATTTCTGAAATCTGATCACCTGATATCTGTTACTGCCCTTCAAACAGCAGAAACACTTTTGAATATCCTTATTGAGCAAGTAAAAATTCTGATGTTGGTTTTTGTCATCCTGACCCACTGCAGAAGTTGTTTCTTCTGGGATTATCTCAGGACCGAAAACTATATGGGTGAATCAAGCAATATTTAATGATGATCGCACACTTGGCAGCAAAGCAAACAAAAAGTAGAATATCATATACTAATTAGGTCCTATAAACCTAGTGTCAAGTTACCATGGTTGTATCTTCTCAGTATATACTGGCCCTCAACTATGTTGACACTCAAATGTTTTATCTGTAACAGATAATTAATGATGCATACTTTTAAAGTTATTGTGAGGATTAGAGGACAACACTGTATATAACACAGTGTTTCAGAATAAACCTATTCTAAAAATAGTGTCTGTTTTCTCTTTTCAGTAGAAAAATTTGTT
>CAUYRT010020828.1:0-15365 GCA_963574885.1 Lepilemur ruficaudatus
TGCCGTGGCGTCAGCTTAGCTCACAGCAACCTCAAACTCCTGGGCTCAAGCAATCCTTCTGCCTCAGCCTCCCAAGTGGCTGGGACTACAGGCATGTGCCACCATGCCCGGCTCATTTTTTCTGTATATATCTTTAGTTGGCCAATTAATTTCTTTCTTTCTATTTATAGTAGAGACGGGGTCTCACTCTTGCTCAGGCTGGTTTTGAACTCCTGACCTTGAGCAATCCACCTGCCTCAGCCTCCCAGAGTGTATTGCATGATTTTTAAGTCCAAATTTGAGCCCCTTTAGTTTCGGTTCCCCACTTCCAGATAGTAGATTGTATCAGGTTCCTACTAAGTATTGATGAGGATAAGAATTGGGGTATTTTCTCTGTTTCTATACCCTCACATTCTTTTACCTGTTGCAATCACAAGCTGATCCTGGCCCTGGGTGTTCCTGAACATCATGCCCAGCTTTTCTAATACTCATTTCAACAGTTCTCTAATTTTGCCTCTTTTTTGGTTGGAAGATCAACTTATGCTGCTATAACACAATAACTGAGACTGAGTAATTTAAAATAAACTATTTATTGGCACGTGGTTCTGTGGACTGGGAAGTCCAAGACTGAAGGGCTGTCATCTCTTGAGGGTCTTCTTGCTATATCATTCCATGGCTAAAGGCGCGCACGCGCGCGCGCGAGAATGAGAGAGAGAGAGAGAGAGAGAGAGAGAGAGAGAGAGAGAGAGAGAGAGAGAGAGAGAGAGAAAAGGAGACCAGATTTGCTCTTTTGTAACAAATCCTCATCCATGATAACAGCATTAGTCCATTCATGAGGGAAAGGCCCTCATGGCCTGATCACCTTTTATTAGGCCCCACATCCCAACACTGTTTCATTTGGAATTAAGTTTCCAACATACGCTTTTTGGGAGATACATCCAAATGATAGCACACTCCTATTTCACAATCTCTTATTTAAACAATCTTATTATCTCATGTACAACCAATCTGGCAGAATGAGTATTTGCCTCCACTTTAAAACTGAGCAAATAGAGTCAGAGAGATTTAATTACTTGTGCAAGGAGAGTTAATATTTGAATCAAATTACCTATTCTTTTAAAACCTGTGGTTTTCTACTGGACCATGTTGCCTCCCTAAAAACAGAGGCACATTGTATATAGAGAGCATCATTGTTCCTAGAGGTTCTAACAATTTTATGAGAAATTTCTCACTAATCTTCATAACACCTACTATAGCAAGAATACCATCCATTTAACAGCAAGAAAAGTAATGTTCCGAGATGATACTATAATTGCCATGTTAGCAAAATATGTTGTATTGTTATATGCAAAAGAAGTGGATAACTTACCTTTAAAATGTATGCTGTTTCAAAACTTCAATAATTGGTTATTAATATCATGATTTGGAATAAGTATTTGCTAAAACTCATTAGATTTTGTAGTCTAAGCACCTATACTCATAATACTTTCAAAAGATTTTTATTTCTCTTTGGTATTATTAAGCATACTTTTTTCCAAGAACTCAAAATTATACTGAAGAGTATAATTAATGGAATGAAGAAAATGCACTCAATAATTCAAAAATTTTTGATACTATTTCATCTGGGATGGTGACATTGACTATTTTTTTTTCTTTTCAGTTGAACATTAAAAAATATAAGACATGCTTATTATTACACTTTTAAACATTTTTGTGAAATATAGCAGTTTAGGTGATGAAAACGCAGCACTTCATTACAGTGAGATTAGTTCTTCTAGATTAATTCCTTTTCCTCTTATGCTATAGAATTAATGGAACTGAATTATTAAATGAGCATGTTTAAGGTCTTTACACTGACCAACAACCCTACCCTAAATAACACAGAGGATTAAACCCTCGCTCATACCCCTCATGCACTTATACACCCTCCCACCTCAATCAATAGCCATATTCTTACTAATTGGCAAAATACAGCCTGTGATCAATTTATACAATGCAGAGAATTGTTGGTGCCCTAATTCTGAAGCATATTCCTCTGATGTCAGCTTTTGCATTAGGTGTTGTATCTTAGATTTTTCAGGCTGCCATGACAAAATACCATACACTGGGTTGATTATAAATGACATAAATTTATTTATCACAGTTCTTGAGATTGCAAAGATCAAGGCACCAGAAAATTTGGTATCTGGTGAGGGCCCATTTCATAGATTGCACCCTCTAACTGTGTCCTCACACAGTGGAAGGGACGAAAGATCTCTCTGGAGTCTCTTATATAAGGGCACTACTCCCATTTATGAAAGCTTTGCCCTTATGACCTAATCACTTCTCAAATGCTCTTTCTTGCAGTACTATCATATTGAGAATCGTGTTTTTAAATATTTGGGGACATGCAAACATTCAAAAGCATAGCATGTTGTTTTAGAGGCAGAACTGTCAGCAAGTTGATGAGTAAAGCTTACACTTAAGGCAATTATGACGCTGTTGATTATTGGGCATTCCTTATTTTTCACTTGTCTTTTTCTTATAGGATGTTAATGGCTGTATCCTTTATGTAGCACTCAAGTGTGTTCTCCTTGTGTACGTACTTTGTCTTTATTTGGCAGCATCAGCTTTACTACAGATAAATCTGGGAGATGGGATAGTATTACTAGGGGTCATGAAAACATAACCTCCATGAGAAATGGGAACATAAGCCAATAGTGGAAGATATGGGTCTATATGTGAGGAATTTTTAAGGCTGCAATTAGTAGAAACTATTTAAAGTAGCTTAAACAAAAGGCAGTTACTTATTTCTCAAAGAAAATAAGAAGAATGGAAATAGGCAAATGCATCAATGTCAGGGTATCAGGAGGCCTCTCTTACAGTATCCTTACCTTTCCTCATGGTTATAGATGACTGGCATAGCTCCAGAAATCGTATCTGCATTAAAAAATAAGTGTTGAGGGGGAGTGACAGTGTCAACCCTTTTATCAAATGTACCAAGGCTTTTGTAGAGCTCCCCAGCAGACTTCTGCTTCATGTTATTTCCAGGAATGTGTCACCTAGGTAAGCTTAATCCTAAGGAAGGCTGAGAAAGCAGGTTTAGCTTTTTTAGCCTCTATGATGAAGGTGGAGAGTTAGGAGATACTGTTGAGCCCCCAATTGCATGGACCTTTAGAATGTTTTCAGGAACAGATTTTGAACACCCCTGTAGATACGTCTTAGTCATCTGACCTAAACACACTGGTGTGAGACTTTGATTTTGAAGTGAGGAACTGGAGGAAGGTGACTACATGTGAAACTCTTTACTCTAGAAAGAGTTGAGGTAGAATTGTCTGACTTTGGGGGCACTGGCAAAGGGAAAGATCAGTTTCTTGCTCAAAAGTGGCTTCAACAGGAGGCAGTGGAAGCAATGATGGTGGCTTCCTCTAGTGCTTATTGGAACAGCAGCAGTGGTCATGATTTTCTCATCAATCTAACTTTGTAGCCTGGCCTTAGGCATTGTTCCTGGAAGCTTAACCTCTAGTCCAGTTCTTAAGATCTCTCAACTACTCTGTGTGCCATCCAGTATCCTTTAATTGAGTTCATTTTCTTCTTAAGCAATCAGAATCATGTCCTTTGCTTGCAGCTAAGACCCTAGCTGCTACAATGAACAAAAGCAGGACTGATGTGAGAGAGATCATCCTCAAAAGGTGTGGGAAGACTAGAAGTCTGCCAAACAGAAGAGGAAAGAAAGACAGTACAGGCTGAGGAGTCCAAGTGAGCAAATATGTAAAGGTAGACCTGGTCTTGATATATCTGTACAGCAAGAAATATATTGGCTAAGCTAGCATATTGGCTTTTATGTAGAAGAGTAGTGAAATATATGTCTGGGTAATGAACTGTCATGAATGCTCAGTGAAGGGATTTGAAATTTAACTGAGAATGTGTATTTGTTTTTGAGGAAGTCTAATCTGGTAACAGTATTCATGATAAACTAGAAAAGAGAAACTAAAATCAAGGAAACCAGTTAGCACACTCTTGTAATTTTCCAAGAGTGTGATGTAATTAGGTATGAACTGAAATGTTTACAGAAGATCTCACAGAGGAAAAGAAAAACAGAGGTAAAGAACATTTAAGTGTTAAAAGCATGATAGAAATCCCAAGAAGGAGAGAGCTTGATGGCTCAGTAGTTGACAGGACCACTTTATAGAAAAGATAAAATAGTGCTATTGCTGAGTAAATGGTATTTCTATTTTTAGCTCTTTGAGGTATCTCCAAATTATTTTCCACAGAGGTTGTACTGATATTTCACAGTCCCACCAGCCCATCCTCTGAAATGAAGTATCACAAGAATGGATGAATAAGAACCACGTGTACTTGCCATCAAATTGGCACTAACTAATTAACACTAAGGTGCTCACACAGTAGTAATATTCTTTGGGGGTTGGGGAATGGGGGATGGGGGTGAGTAAACTCACAACTAATGGATGCTGTGAGTTTTGTATGGGGGAAGGGCACACCTCTAATCCTGGCTTGGGGGAGGCAAAGTCATAACATGTAACCAAAACGTTTGTACCCCCATAATATCCTGAAATTTAAAAAAAGATAGAAAAGATAAAACAGCAGATCTGCAAATGACCTGTGATTTTTGAATGAGTGAATTGGTGGAAGAGGACGCTGTCCCCCAAGTAGCAGGTATAATATGGGTAAAGGCACAAAAGAATGATTGAATAGGCCTAATACAAAGGCCTTGGAGGCTTCTGGCATACCTGAACTGAAGATTTATTTGGGGAGTAAAGGGAAATATATTTTTAAAAGGAATTCATTATGGGAAACATGAAATATGTTCAGAAATCAGGCTTTGTTGTAGTATATATCTATCTCTTGGAGGATCTTGAAGAAGTAAAGGCATAGATATCTCTTGAATTGAATGATTATACCAGTGTTTAAAATAATTTGCTTAGAAGCCATTTGTGGGACTGTAGAGATTGTAGTAAGTGTGGCCAACCAGGTAGCTGTGTTATTAACCTGGGTGTACATTCAAAGGGCCAAGATAACTTTGGTCACATTTGAGAAGGAAGGGAAGGAGAAATGGTAGGAATAGGCGACAATTAGGAGAAAGAAGATAAAATTTAAGGAGATGTCAAAGATGATTACAAAGCCTGGAAGAGCTGTGGGCATTTGGAAAGGAAATCTTTTCTATGGGGAAATATAGGCATTCCTCAACATGGATATAATGCATGTGCTTTCTTGTTCAACAAAATTGGTTCAAGTCTCAGTCAGCTCTGCCACTTATTAGACATACATTCATTTTATAAGGAATACCAGATACAATTATAGTTTAGTAGAAATTAGAAATTGATCACTTCATTAATGAATCTACATCTTATTTAGAATCAAGCCTAATTCATGAACATCTCATACCATATTTAGTTTTTCCTGCATCACCAGTCTCACCCTTTTTTTACCATATACCATCCACCCTCATACACACTGACACTTCAGCCATATCAAACTATTTAAAGGACCCAGATGTGCCACATTTTCTCATGTCTCTGTTTTTTTGTTTATGTTCATGCTTCTTGTAACACTCTCTCTCCCCATCTTTAGTGAGATATATTTTCTTCTTTCAACTTACCTATCGTCTCATCTAGGAAAAGCTTTACTTGGCCTCATCTCACTCATTGTAATCTAAATTTATGTCAATGTTAGCCTCTATTAGAGTATATTACAATCACTTTTTTAAGTATCTGACTTCTCCATTAGACTGAGCTAATTGAGGGCACAAATATTGCCTTATTTGTCTTTGTATTGCAAGTGCCTACCACAATTCCAGCATATAGTAGGTTCACAATAAATGTTGAATGAATAAATGATTACTTTATGAGCCTGAGCTTGGTTAATCATGCTAACAAACAGGGCCATCTAATTCATGATGCCAAGTATCTTTTATGCAATGTAGTTGCATGGACACCATTCGTTGCTCCCTCTTTCTAAGCTGAAGTCAAGGTATGGAAGTTGCCTCTACATCTGTGCCAACAGCTGGCAGCACAGCTGCTGTGGCATCTGGCGGATACACTACTTGTCTACAAGGAAGAATATTTTTCTTGGTGCCCAGTAAGAATGAGTTGTTTCTACCATTAATAGACAAAAAAAGAAAAAAATGTTAACAGAAAAATAAAGAATGACATTAGGTGTTTAAAATGTAATGAATTCAGAAAACCCTGATAGGAAGTTATGTTTGTTGCCAAAATTAGGAGGGGCGAGTTAATATCCAAAATGTGCAAGGAATTATAAATAAATAAATAGCAAGAAAACAAACAACCTTATTAAGAAATGGGCAAAAGACCTGAACAGACAGTTTTTAAAAGAAAGGAATACATTATGGGAAACATGAAATATGTACAGAAATCAGATTTTGTTGTATTACAGATCTATCTCTTGGAGGCTCTTGAAGAAGTAAAGGCAAAGGTGTCTCTTGACAACTATGTCTGATTTATGTACATTTTTTATGTTTTCCATAATGTATTCTTTTTACAAAGAACATATGAATGGCCAGAAGATATATAAAAAAATTCTTATCACTCATCATCAAGAAAATTCCAATGAGAACACTCATGAACCTCACACCTGTTAGGATGGCTATTACAAACAAACAAACAAACAAAAAGCAAGCATTGATGAGGATGAGGGGAAAAGGGAACCCTTGTACACTGTTGGTGGGAATATAAATTGGTGCATTCACTGTGTGTACTCACTGGACTACTTTGACAGAGTAGGTTTTTGAATGTAACAAGATAAGTCAACTTGAGTGGTAATATATTTTGGGAAATCAGCTCTCTACAAATTGTGACTTTAAACATTGTACTGTAAATGTTTTGTAGTTTTCCCCCAATAAAATTTTCTGGAAAAAAAATTGAAACCATAACTACCATATGATCCAGCAATCCCACTTCTGAGTATAAACCCAAAGGTATTGAAATCAATGTGCCAAAGAGATATCTGCACTCTCATGTTCATTACAGCATTATTTACAATATATAAGATGTGGAAGCAACCTAAATGTCAATCCAATAAAGAAAATGTGGTATGTATATGCTGTGGAATATTATTTAGCCTTCAGAAAAGAAAGTCTTCTCATTTGCAAACACATGGAGGAACTGAAGTGTAGTTCATTCAAGAGAGAGGTGCTGGAGTACATATTCTAGGTGAAATAAGCCAGAAAGAAAAGTACCACATGATATCGCTTATATGAGAAATCTAGCATAGTTATACCCATAGAAACAGAGAGTAGAATGGTGGTTGTCAGTGGTTAAGAGAAAGAGGAAGCAGGGAGATATTAGTCAAAGGGTACAAAGCTTCAGTTACACAAGATGAATAAGTTGTAGAGATCTACTGTGCATCCTAGAGCCTATAGTTAACAACACTGTATCATATACTTAAAATTTTTCTAAATGTCCTTACCATAAAAGATAAATGAATAATCATAATAAATAAAGAGGACTAGAGAAAACTTTTGGAGGTGATGAACATGTTTATGATATAGATTGTGGTGATGGTTTTTCCAACGTCAAGTTGTATACATTAAATATGTACAGATTTTTGTAAGTAAATAATACTTCCATAATGTGATTAAAATTGTATATAAAAATAAACTATGTGGTGTTGGCAATTAAAAATAGGGAGGTGTACCGATATCTTAAATTGAATCCAAGAACAACAAAAAAGAACTTTAAATGGAAAAACGAGTGAAATCTGAGTAAAGTCTAGAGTCAATGTTGGTTTCTTGGTTTTGAAAAATGTCCTATTGTATTGTAAAATGTTAAAAATGGGGCACTGGATAAGGAGGAGGTGGGAAGTCTGTACTATCTTTACAAATTTTCTGTAAATCTAAAATTATTGTAAAACAATATATTTAAAATATGGGGGGAATTTCACAACAGTGCAAATGTACTTAATGCCACTGAACAGTGCATATAAATATGGTTAAAATGGTAAATTTTGTGTCATGTATGTTTTACCACAGTAAAAAAAAATAGGGAGAAGATTAGATATGCTGTGGGTGAGGCATACTAAGGGAGAATGAAATAGCAGTTTTTAAGAATTCTTTGCACTTCTGCAGTTATTCCAGGCACTGTACTAGAAATTAAAAGGCATTTTTATCTTCACTTTTAGTGACAAGTCCACTGAGATTCCAAGAGTTTAGGTAATTATCATATATGCACCCTACTTTGGGCCCACTTTATTCCATATTTAAGACAGAGGCCCTGGAATACGTATTTTTCAAAGAGCATTACAGATGAGTATAATAATCAGCCAAATTCGAGAACTACAGCTCTAAGCCTTTTATATCCACTGCCTTTAAGAGTATTTATCTTATCTTGGAGATAAAAGCAGGCAGTGTAGGATCTTGTTTAATGTGGACTGTGAGAACTGCATAGACTCTTATAACCCAAGGTCAACACATTGAATGCTATAGTGAAGCTAGCAGAGCAGGGCAGAAGGAGAAATGTCATAAATTGGATCAAATATCATACCCCATCTAAAGCTGCAACCAGAGAAGGGTAATTTCTCCTGAAAATTCTTGGTCATATATTACAGTATGAACTCAGCTCCACAATATCAATTGGTATATTTGGCCACTTATTGTCTTCTATCTCCATAGATGTTGTTGACAGTAGATACCTCTGGTCACCAGGGAATTTTCAGGTGGAGTAAAAAGGCAATTAGAGGCTGGCAGGGTAAATGAATTAAGGCAGTATATTTGGAGTTTCATAAAATAAGCAAGCAAACACTTAAAAAAAACAGACAATCATTCTTCCTAATTCACTGAGAAGATAGAAGCAATTAGAGGAGTCTTCCATGGACTTCCAGCACTACATCCTCTCTCCTATCTCTATCTGTGCCCACATTCACTATCTGTTCTGTTGTAACTATAGAGAAACTATGTTCCTATCTAAAGGCCAGCCTGTCTGCTTTTTTCATTATATCTCAAACTCTCTCACCTACTAATATGAGGTTATTGTTCCAGCATCATGACTTTTCCAGCTAGATATTTCAAAATGACAAAAATAACAGATGTTGATGAGGATGTAGAGAAAAGGGAATGCTTATACAGTGTTGGTGGGAATGTAAATTAGTACAACCTTTGTGGAAAATAATAATAAGATTTCTCAAAGAATGAAAAATAGATCTACCATTCAATCTAGCTATCACATTACTAGGTATGTACCCAAAGGAAAAGAAATCATTATATATCAAAATATACTTGTACTCATATATTTATCACAGCATTATTCACAATAGCAAAGATGTGGAATCAACTCAAGAGTTCTTAAGGGGTGATTGGATAAAGAAAATGTGGTGTATTTACACAATGGAATACTATTCAGCCATAAAAAAGAATAAAAACATATCTTTCACAGCAATGTGGATGGAACTGGAGGACATTATCTTAAGTGAAACAATCCAGACACAGAAAAGACTAGTGCTCCATGTTCTCACTTACAAGTGGGATCTAAATAATGTGTACACATGGGCATAGAGTGTAGAATAATAGACAATAGAGACTCAGAAAGATAGTGGAGTGGAAGGGGGTGGATGATAAGAAATTATTAATGGGTACAAAGCACATTATTTGGTGATGGATACCCCAAAAGTCCTGACTTCAGCACTAAGCAATCTACACATGTAACAAAATTACACTTGTATCCCATAAATTTATATGAATAAATAAAAAAGAAGACAACCTTGCTGCTATTTCCCCCATCCAATAAAAAACAATCTGACTGAACAAAACAAAAGGACCAAAAGCAAAAAAAAAAAAAAAAAATCCCCTCACTGGCTGTTCCTCCTTAGTCTCCTTATGCTTCCTCATCCTCCTGACTTCTAAAATTTTCAAAGTAGCAAGCTCAGTCTTGGTTCTTTTATCCTGTTATTTGCACTGACTCTCTTTCTATTTCTTAATTCAAAATTCCATTTGTGTGTTGATGGTTCCCAAGTTTATATTGCCAGCCTGGAGCCCTCCTCTGAACTCCATCTACTTATAGTCAACTTCCTCCGTGACGTCTCCACTTAACTATCCAATATGTCCAACTGAATTGCTGATTTCCTCCCCAAAACAAGCCCCCTCTGTGGTTTTCCCCATCTCAGTTAATGATAAGTCTATCCTTCTACTTTCTCAGACCAAATACCTAGAGTGCTTTTTTTTGTCTTTATTGAAGTGTAATTTACATATCATGTCTTTACTCCATTTCAAGTGTAGAATTAAATGGTTATTTGACTATTCTCTTTTTCTCACAACCCACATACTTTGTTATACAAATTTCCTGACTGGAATTACCCTCTCCAATTTAACTTCTACATTGTTGCAGAGCAAAGTTTTATGCAATGTAAATTTCATCACAGTATTTTTATTCAAACTCTTTAGCATGGCATTCAATGGTCTACATGATCTGCCTCCTCCTACCTTTCACTTCTCTCTTCATCTCTGCAGGACTAATATCACATATCACACTACACCAACAATCCTCACCCAGTTTAGATAGTAAATGAACAGGTGCAGCAACCATGGCCTGAGAAGAGCCTGATAACTGGGGTCTCAGAAAGCTCAAAGATGAGGGTCTGGCTTACCCAACCAGATAATTCAATGAGACTAGGAAAGGTGGTGGTTAAGGGTGAGGTTTATCTAGAATGGATTGTGTAGAAGGGAGATGATGAGTATCGGATGGGGCCTAAAATCCAACTTTAGCATGGGGGCTATGGTTCATCCTAGTAGTGTTTATTCTATATGCTTCCCTCAAGAAAAATCCTCTAAATTCCTGAAAGATATCTTCCCATAAGTTACATGATTCAAGTAGATATGAATAGAATAAGGGTGGATTGTAATGGATGCTTCAGTGCACTGCCTCCCACCAATAGTCTCAGCTATAAAACTGAAATATTCATTGCCCAATTCTTGAGAGGATTGATGGCTGGCTGCTGTCAGCTGAGTTCCTCTCCAGAAGTTGTCCTTCGCTGAAGAGAGCTGCCTTTCCTAAGGTTGTAGCTTCTCAGGGTGGCTGGGGAAGAGTGAGTCAATCCCTGATGAATGATGCAGGGATACATAAACTCACATTCTCTATTTCAATTTGGGATAACACTTAAGAGTTTGTCCATCTCCAGGGCTCTCCCATGGGATTAGGTGAAGCTTTTGCTGTGACTGTGTCACAAACCAACTTCTCCCTCTTCCTAATTCTGCTTCACTTACTTGACCACGGGTTTTGCTTCTGAGAGCATGCCCAATAAATCTATTGCATGCTAATCTCTTTCTCTGAGTCTGCTTGCCAGGGACCTTGATCTAAGTCAAATGCTTCTTCCATCTTTGTAGAATAATGTTCTTCTTTTAAGATTCCACAATATATAACATTTGTACAATTTTGTGTAGGGCTTCTCTCATTTAGACTTGAGAGCAGAGAGCATTTTCTTGGTCAGTGTGTCATTAGCACCTAGCAGAACATTTATCAAATGAAAAATAAATCTGTTCTCCTGCCCCACCCCCCACCAAATGGTTTCATCCTTGGAGATCGGTTTTCAATGTGGAGGTCAGAAGGATGAGTAAGTGAACAGGGTGTTTGATAGGAGTTAGAGTGAGTTGGTAGGATCATTTATGTGGGAGATTCTGGAATTTTGTCCAAATTGAAGGCTTTTTAAGGAAAATTCTTCTAACTGATTCCAAATCAGTATAAGAAACGTAAAAGGTTCGGACACCATGAGGTATGAATAGGATTTCCTAAATTCCTCTGTATTACCTCAGCAAAATTTTAACTTCCTTCTAAAGGTTTTTACTTTGGCCAGTCAGCCACATGGATAAATCTGGGAATTTTGTGATGGGGAGTTGGGAAGAGTGATTACTACTGTTTATTTTTTAAGATTACTGAGAAATATTTGTAATTAGTTTAATAAAATTGATGGGCAATTTAATGAAATTTTTTAAATAAATTCATTTTAAGCCTTACTATATTACAAAATTTGCTAACTCTTGATAAGCATCTAAAAAGTAAGAATCCTAAGCTCATTGGCAATAGCCATGACACTCTTCTAGAATATGTAACATTATTCTAATGATGGCTTTTTGAGATGAGAATTATCCACTAGATCTAATAGATTCATTTCACTTTTAAACAGACTGATCTGCATTCTCTTTTCAAGTGTGCAATTTGCTGCTTTACTCTCCAAATAGTGGTAAAGCAGTCATTAGATTTCAGATGTTTTATTTTCCCTTTTATAGAGAATATTTGCAGTTAGTATACTTAGGCACTTATGTATCCAAATTACCAATTCAGCTTCTAGTTTGTGATATTATACTGCCTGAGACACTGTTAGTGTATTTCATTTGATGACACAGAATTTCTTTGTGGTCATATCTTTTATGTGGGCAGTGCTTTTCTGTTAGCATCATATTTAATGAATATAATGGCATCTCCATAATAAAAATTTCAAATTGATATCATGATAACAATGTCACATATTAGTGGATTGAATATGTCACTGTTAGACTGATGGGTTTGATATTATGTAAGCATGGCATATTTCTAAAGGTTTTAACAAATGAAGAAAATCCAATAGATGTTTAGTTGCTATAGGAAACCATCAGAAACACATGTTTTCAGTATGAAAACCCAGCAATAACTATTTCCAGAAGATCTGCTAAATTAGGAGTCAGGCCACCTAGATTCTAGTCTAGGTCCTGTTATTATGAAGATAAATTAAGGCAAGTCCTTTTAATTTGCAGGAACTTGTTAATAATAAGTGTGACCAGGTGTTAAATGTCTCCTGTTGTCTCATTTTTGTACACCAAAACAGCTCTTTTAGTAAAACATTACATCCATTTTAAGGATTAGGAAATGGAGTCTCAGACAGTTCAGGCAACTTGCTCAAGGCCACAAAGTACCAAGATCTAAACCCAGGTCGGACTCTGAAGTCCCTGCTTTTTCTACTGCAATATTCTGCCTTCTAATTTGTCATCCAAAAGACAAAAAGAATGATACCTTCTCTGCCTATTTTATAATGTGTGTGTGTGAGAGAGAAAGAGAGACAGAGACAGAGACACAGAAAGAATGAAATGAAGAGATGATTGTGAAAAAAAATTATGTAAACTGAAAAATGCTGTCCAAATATCATCATTACTGACTGACTAAGAGAGCTGTTGATAAATTGTATGCCTCAGTTATATCATCAGATCCTTTGTCATCTATGCCTTTCTGAAGGAAGCTTCTCTTCTTGGAAGGAAAAATCATATATGAAAGGGGTGATAAAGAGTTATTTAAAATGTGTAACAATTGACATATTTATTAATATTTGAAGGTCTTATGCATTGTTACAATGACTGGAGGCTAGGAAGCGATGTCAGCAAAAATATGAGAAAGAGATGGGAGGTCAAAAGGCTATCAATTCACATTAGGTTTGAAAAAAGTGCAAAGAGTTTTATTTGGTAATAAGCACCTTTACTAAGACCTCAAATATTCTGGGGTAGGTCTGGCCTTTGAGTACCTTTTGAAGTCCTTTTTTTTTATCACCATTTCATAGATGAGAAAAATCAAGTCTGTTGACAATAAGTACCATGCCCCAAAACACATACTAAGTGGTGTTTCCTGGCTAAAGACCAATATCTGTGTGATTTCAAAGCCTCCCTTCTAATCACTAGCTTAAATTGCAGGATTATGTGCCATTATTGGGCACAGAGTGGGTCCAAGAAGAAGGAAGGAGCTCATTGTGTAATTGTTTGTTGAAGAAATTAGATATAGAACTAAGGTTTGCTTTTGCTCGCTTGACATTCTTATGTCTTTCACATATACATTGTGTTTATCTTAGGATACAACATCCCTCCTTGTATTTTTTAGTGGAACAAAATCATGTTTAAATACTGACATTCTTCAAGCTAAGCAAAATAAAGCCCCTTGTTCAGCAAACATGCATTAACCACCTACTGCCTGCCAAACACTGCAGTATGTATCAGAATCACAAAAGATGAGAAAATTATTGAAATATAATGACATTCCTATAATAATGATATGTACTAAGTGCTGTAAGAACACAGTGAACTGAGTGACTACTTTGAATGCATTTTATTTAAATTTAAGTCTAATACAATTTATTTGTGTTCTATCTTTAAATGTCCCTGGTGCCATATAATCCTGCTGCTTTCCATTTAACCAAAAAGCTTACTTGTTCAACATCTTCATTTTTGCATGTACATAGAAATAATATAATAAGAAACTATTTCTAGTATTCCAAAATTCTGTAGAATGTTGTACACTTTCCCATCTTAAGGCTGAACAAGCTAACCAAAATGTCAAATACTTTCGCTTTTTGACTGGTTTACATCAAATTGGCATGATAAAAAGAATACCCTGATTGGCTCTTGATGACATCATAGGAACTTCTGGGTGGGTGATTATTGCACCAATCATGGATAGCAGAGCCCCATGTGAGGTAGTTACAGTACTCAAGTTAAGCATGCCCAGTGTGTGACTAATCTGGGACTTGAGCACAGATTGATGACATTTAAATGATTGGTATTAGTGAGCATTACATAAGTTTCTCTAGGCTTGCTTGACTTTATAGCTTATCACAAACATGACAATGATTTATGTGATTTTATAATATTATCATAAAACCTTCATAATTATGGATTGTTGGTTAAAATCTGAATCAACAGTGACCTGGAAAATAGTAATAATACAGATGGTATGAATTAATTATGACTTACTAAATGCTGTTTAGTAGGAAAACTTGTTCCAATACAGGGTCTAAGGATGGAGTGAACATTTTAAAAGGTGTTTTGAAGGTTGGAAACCAAGGGATTGGCTCCATTACAGTCCCAAATTTTTCTTCTGTTTGTCTAGCTACTTTCTTATTGCCAACTCCGGATTTCACTTAAAAGTCATCTGAGGCTTTATATGTAATAGGGGAAATTAATTGGTTCATTTATCCTGAATCATTACCGTAGTGTATGTCTCTGTGAATTAACTAAAGGTTTCTTTCATCATCACCAAAACATAGGTATGCAAACAAAATACCTTGATGAATAATTGGTGTATTCTTCAACACAGAAACCAATGTGAAAATTCAGTGTCTATTTTAATAACAGCATTTTATTGTGCTATTCAAAAGTACCATAGTCACAGTGATTCTGATTGCTTCCTGAGTATCTGATTCCCATATATGTTTTTTCAAAGGTCTTAGTCCAGTCCCTCTATCAAAAAATCCCAAAACAACAAATGCTGGTGAGGATGTGGAGAGATAGGGACTCTCTTACACTGTTGGTGGGACTGCAAATTGATGCAACCTTTGTGGAAAAGAATTTGGAGATTCCTCAAAGAGCTAAAATTAGAATTACCATTCGATCCAGCAATAGCATTATTAGGCATCTACCCAAAAGAGCA